>JARHVA010008703.1:0-272500 GCA_037957365.1 Torreya grandis | reverse complement strand
AAGGTACCATTGTGAATATGATGGGTAATAGGATCATGATCAAATCATTAATTCTAGCCATGATTTTGAGGTTTGTAGCAAAGCAACATTAACTAAAATGATAGTTTTTCACTTGAAATATTCGTTTGAACTATGGGATTATCAAAAAATAAATATTGGTTCTTCTCCAATCAATGAGAGATTAATCTAAACTAACAGTTCAAGTTCAAAATGATTATCACCATGATTTGAAGACAAATGAATAGTTCTTATTTAATTTTGGCCATCCATATCTACTTCCACGGAAGAGCTATAGTTCTCAAGTTTTTTTATCACACTTAATTCTAGTATCCATGATTTGTTTTGTATTAAATGGCCAAAGGGCTTCCCACTACCTATATAATTTAGGGTCTTTCATTATAAAATCATCTTTTAAGTGTGTAGGCAAATCCTTGCCAAAATTTATAATTGTTGTTACCTATAGAATATAATCTAAGTAGGATTATGTATGCTTTATTTCATATTTTAATGAATTTGATATATTATGTTCATGAATGTTAATGATAGTTTATTGCTTCCTTATATTTGTCCTTTTCATTCATGCCTTTATGTGAATTAGATGCCTTTCATAGGCCATTTAAATTGCATGATATGGTTTATTATATTCAAGTGTTGGAGTATCATTAGCTCTTATTTTTAGACATATTGATTGATCACCTTGAATGTTGTGTAGTTGTATCATTCATATTGAGTTATTTATGTGGAATAAGTTATCTTGAAGTTGTTCATTAGCCTATAATCTATCATTAAAATAGTGAAAACATTGATAAGTTGATGAGATACATTTGGTGCATCACCTATAGTTTTATTTTCCTATTTTTAGTCTTTCTCTACCCCTTTTCTCATAACAAGTAGCATTTTAGTAGTAATTTCAAGATGAAGCATCAAAGGAGCTAGCCCTATCTAGAGATTCACCTAATTTATTAGGAAACCCATAGCCTATAGGTGATTCCATGATATAACTTGAATATGGAGGCATGAACAACATTATCATGGGTACAATTTAGAGTGATAACAATACCTTGAAGGGCCTTGTAATACCTTCAAGGTATCTCCTAGGATATACCTTTCAAACATGAATAAGAATGGATTTTTACTTCAAGGTATCTCTTAGGATATACCTTCAAGTTACCCATGAAGGTATTAAAAGGCCCTTGAAGGCATATCCTAAGATACACCTTTAAGGGCATTGCCATACATGTAAGGGGCCATTAAAGGTGTCTCCAAGGAGCTACCTTTCAAACATGCATAAGGGTACCCTTGAAGGTATTACAAGGGAATTCAAAGTATTATTAGCTAATTTTATCCCACATACCAAGATTTTTATTGGATAGATCAAATGAGCAGTTTATTGATTGAAAAAATGATCAAATGACTTGAGCAAGTGAAGAAGATAGACCAGACCATCATCTCACATCACAAAGACATGAACAAACTAGTTTAATTATGCATTTTATAAGTATTCTTAACAAGCATCCCAATCCTAAAGGATAATGTGGACATAATGGTTTTGGTCTCATAATCATGGTCCAAAAATTTCATATCTTGATGTATTTTCTATCTCAAGATATAAAGCTTCAAATTTACACTTACAAAGTGAAACATGCACACAGACATCAAGTTGAAGTTGTGACAAATAGCCATTTAAATTCAAATGTTCCAAGGATGAACATGTGACTAATAAATGTCAAAATATTAGAAGCTAAGATCAAATCTAATGGAATTAATTTTATCATGCATCGAATATCAATGGTGAGCATCAAGTCCAAAGGTCAGTGGATCCTAAGATGAATGTGCCACTGAAAAGTGTCAAGATCTCAGGTACCTGAACAAAGATCTAATGACGTGTGGTGAATGATAAGGCAAATGGGCCCAAATATATCAATGATTCATGTTCATTCATACAAATTAGATCTAATGGAGATAAATGAGTCAAAAGGTCAATGGATCCTAAGAGTAAATGCATGGGTGAAAATTCTCTCAATTGTGATATTCATTTTTCTCAATTCTAGTTTATTTTCTTGGAAAGAAGAACTAAGAAACTAGATACAAGTATGGTAGAAGAACCTATTTATTTATGTGCATGTGATCCAGATGATTGTGAAGAGATCCTTTTTGTTGAACTATAGATAAGAAAATACTAAAATAAAGGTGTTTTTAGATGGATAGTAAGGTGGATTGCCTAGCATGAACTAGATCTAAGAAGTGTGAGCTTATTAGGAGGTTGTTAATCCACTCTTTTAAAATAGTTAAGTTGAAATAAATAAAGATGAAGTACTTGAATAAAATGTTAGAAAATTATGAAATGGAATACAAGAATAAATAAATGCTTGATAAAGGAAATAAAATAATTATAACAATAAGAGGTCAATTCTAATGCTAAATAAGTTAAGTTGGGTTAAAAAAATAGGTGGGGACCCTATGAACAAGAAAAAAGATAACAAGTGGAATTTGATTGAGGTTGAGTAGGTGGAAATAACTTGCTATTATTTCCTACCACAATGACCCTTGGTAATCAGGGAGACATTTGGAAATTAAGGTCATTGTCAACAATCAAGGTGACCATTGGCAGTTAAGGTGACCATTAGGGGTCAGGGTGACCATTGATGGTTGTTAAGGATTCTAAGGGTGTTCAAAAAAGGGAATTGGAATGGGTTAATAAGTGTTTGGAGATCTATTTAAGTTTAGGGGGTTAGAATATATTATGTTGAAGGGTATGATTTAGGTAGAGATGTCAAAAACTAAATAAACAAAACTTAAAATAAGAAATGTACCTAGTTTGTTTCTTGATGGTTGATGGTAGAATGAGAAGTAATATTTGTAGAGTAACAGTTCATGTGGTTGGAAATAAATTTTGGCAATGGTTTGGGTCTCTATCATAGTTTTTGAATTTCTGGAGATAAGACCTATACAGAATTTCTTGATGTTAGAAGCTCTTGGTAATTGTTGGTTGATAGCTTGATTGCCTCATTGTTGGATCTCTGGATCCTTTTTTCACCTTCTGATCCTCTCTTTTATAGTAAAAATAGATGGAGGTGTAGGTTTTATGAGGGTTAAAACTCATTACACAAAATTAATTCTTGATGCATTAGCTCACTGCATGAATTTAATTGTGATATGTTTAGGTCTACACATAGACTGAGTTTGAGTGCCTAGGTGGTAGGGACTTGACCATCAGTGGTCAAGGTGACAATTGATGGTCGAGTGTTAAAGTTTAAGTGGGATAAAAAGGTAGGTTAGTGATTTGGTTTAACTAGTTAGCTAACTTAACTCAAGGTCATGGTCAGAGGTTGGGTAATGGTCTGATCTAAGGGTGTTTTGACATCTAAAACCATCATGTGTAGTTTTATAGTGTCTACATTTTACCCTTTTTTTATGTAGTTTGTGTTAGCAAGATATAAAAAAAAAATGGATTGCAAGTTGGTTGGTTGGTTTCCTCAACCATGTGAGGAGGTGTTTCCCCTCAAACTAGGATCTTATGAGGTAAAACCAAATTGAGTACATGTTTGACAAGCAATTTGTGGTGAGTCATGAGGTTGGTGACAATGGTGGTTGGGAATATGAAGTGAAAACATGTGCACAAAAATACAACTAAGGGTGATATCCAAGATCACACATAGACTATGTTTCTATAGTTGGTAAAAATAAAGTTGGTTCTAGAAGGACTAGTGACAGGATGACTGGGCCATAGTGTTAGGCATAGTTGATCAGGTTATTCCTATCAACTCTTTTAGATAAGGTTAGTGTTTTTATAGGTATCCAAGGTAGGAAGTGCTCCTAAGAAAACAAAAATGGTCTGATGTGCACTAGATGGTGAAAATTCAAATGTTCAACATGGAAATGTTGGTCTATGTGATCAAAAGGACCAGGGTAAGGTTGTCATAAAATATGTAATAGTTTGGGTAAAAATGGCCATCATCAAGGTGGATAGGGTGATTGGTATGATAGGTAGAGAAGGTAGTCTCAAAACGGTAGTATTGGGGTATGTAGGTGCCCAAAACTTGAAAAGTGGACATCCTGACCATCGATGGTTAGGGGTCTCAAATGTGAACATCAATAGTCACCCTAGCTATCGATGGTTAGTGGCCTCAAATGTGAACATCAGTGGTCACCCTAACCATTGATAGTCAGGGACAAAACCCTAAAAGTCCACAAGTTAAAAGTGGAAAGTATTTGTCATTTTCACTTATTTATTTTTTATTCTTGACTTTATATGTACTTATATCCTTGCCATTTTTTGTGAGAGTGTTGATGAGGTATTTTCTAAGTGGTTGACTATGTAGAGGTAATTTTTGAGGTAGACCGAGGATGTAGGGCAGATAGGGATATGGCTAGGCAACATGACCTAGGATTCTTCCTTGACAATGGTCAAAGAATAAGGTAAGAGTTATATTGAATTGTTAGAGTAGTTTGATTTTGGTAGTTTATTAATCTAAGAAGATCTATGTTTTTGCTCTAAAATAAAAGTCATCAAATTGAATATTGATCATAAGCATAATGTAGAGCTTATCAAGAGATTTTTGGTGTAATTTGAATGGGTTGATTTTGAGCCCATATGTGTAAGATATCATGCATTGAAGTTTCTAGATTAAATAGGTCAAAAAGGTGACACAAGGTGCTGTGGTGTAATTATAACATGCCAAGTGGAATAATCATGTGATGGACATGTGACAACAAGTTAGTGAAAATAAATTGGGTTTGGTTTTTATACTTCATCTTTGACTGACATAAAAGGCTAGCTATGGGGACCATAGTTGGTGGAGTCTACTTTTGTCTTGGAGGGGGCCCTTACCACCGATAGAGCTATGGAGCATACAATTAGACATTAACAAGTGTCAGATGAGGAGTGGTGCATGTGGTGTGTCCTCAATCCACCACATGGCTTGCCACCACTATATTATTTGATGGTTGAATTTTATTAATAGTCACATAGTGATTATATTTTTATGTAATTATTTATCATACTTGAATACCATCAAAATTTATATGCCAACCAAACATCCCAATTTACCATCATTGAGACATTTGTTACATGTCAAGTTTGCCACAAGTTATGGCCACCACAAACTTGCCACAAGCTTAACCAACATTTCATATCCATGCCAATACCTATGAATAGGCATCATCAACCATGAAGTTCGTGGGATTTTAATACTAAAGAAAGTTCCCACTTTACTAATGTGGGACTAAAAGATTACCCTTAGCCATAAAATCATTGCCGACGGGTTTTGAACCCTGCCATTTTGGCAAAAGGATAACATTTCCACCACTAAACCCATAGCTTAAAGCACTATATAAAGTGCTCAAATTTCTATTTGAAGACATGTTTTTTTGTGAAGACCAAGCATGTATAAAGGGTTTTTGGAGACTTAGGAAGTATTTTGAGAGCCTCAAGATTATAATTGGGTTTAAGAATATAATTTTGGTAAAATTAAAGTCTGATAAAATGATTTTTATGACTTTTAATGGATTTTTAATCATTTTTGTGACAAATTAATAGGAGTGATCCCCCCATTAGAGTGAATCTAGAGATGTAGGTTTTAAAGCTAAACTCTGTTATCAAATTATTTTTGGTATTTCTATCAATTTGTCTCTATTTGCACTTTTGAAATTCATTCCATGTGAAAAAATTAAATTTTATAATCTTTTAAATTTGATTTTTATTAAATTGTAAATTTAAGGTTATGATCCATTACAAGTGTGTTTTTTGTAATTTACAACACTTATTTATTGATGATTACAAATCAAATTTTGGGTATCAGAGTGAAATTTGTATTTAACCATGTTGATTGATAGTGTATGTTGAAAAGGTTGAGATCTATATGGGGTGAAGGATAATTAGCTGAGTACAATCTAGAGGTTGGGTCAAGACGTAATACAGAAATGGGAGATGAATTTGAGTCTGAACAAGCTTTTCGATAGGCCTTCCTCGAAATGAAGGATATGGTTTATGAGATTTACCATGAAAGATAAAGGAAAAGGGAGCATGATGAAGGTAATAAAAATTTAGAGGAAACCTTCCTCCTCTTCAAATGATGGTAAAGATTAAAAAATTGTTGAATCTCTTCCTTCACTAAAGCTAGATATTAAGTTTGAATTGTCGATGTTTAATGGTGAAATTAATATAGAGAAGCTAGATAAATAAATAAAGAAAATTGAAGTATATTGTAGGGTCTAAAAAATTGTATATGATGAAGCTAAAATTCACTTGGATACCCTTCAAATGAGAGGTACAAATCTCATTTGGTGGGAGAGTACATTGAAGGAAAATGATATTAATATAGGTAACTTGATCTCCACTTGGAGTGAATTTGTTGAAGAACTCAGAAATCAATTTTATCCTTTAGGATATATACAACAATCTATGATGGATTGTCAATTTTTTAGACAAAGTAAAGGCCAAAGTGTTTAAGAATATACACAAGAATTTAGGAAAAAAGATTTACTTTTGAATATTCCTCTTTATACATAGGAAATATTGCTTAAGTACATAGGTGGGTTACACAGTTACTTGAAACACATGATTATTGTCCTTAATTCCACTAATTTAGATGAAGCATGTGTTAAATCCATTCACTTGGATGTTAGAGGAAAATAGACAAAAGAATATTTTCCTAAAGTTAAAAGTAAGCAATCAGATGTTAAGCATTCTAAAGGGTAAAGTTACAGAAAGGGTAAATAAAAATCCATTGCTATTGTTTTTGATTAAGGTAGAAAACTAGGGGCTGAACCCTATACAGTCAAAAAAGACAAGAAGGCAAGCAAGCAAAAGTTGCCAACAAAGGAACAATGACACAGTCGAGAAACACAGTCAGAAGCAAAACAAAAACAATGGAAAAACCAGAGTCAAAAAGGGCTAAACTACATAACTATAGAAGTAACAAGATCCTTAATTTTCTCATTCTCCACATTTTCAACATTCCCAGGATTACCCACCACTTCCAACATAGACATATTCAGTAGAATTGTGTTTCGAAGGCCTTTGGCGAAGACCTTTTCCAGCTTTTGAATTCGGTCCTTCAAGGCCCCAATTTCAATTTTCCAATCATTCTAATTCTCTGTACCCTCACCAGCTTCCTCAACATGCATCTTCCCCTTATTGTCATTAGTTCCCATAGAGTCAGCATGTTGCTCTTCAGTGACCTCAAAAACCTAAGAAGCCTATTTCCCTCCTGTGTCTTCTAAAATTTCTTGGATTTATAGTTCTTCAGTCTCTTCATCCTGGGTTACTTCATCTAAAGCACTTTTAGAATAGTCAATCAACCTAGCATTTGGGCTGGTTTACCAATGATCCTCCCTAACCTACGCACTCCAAAATGGAAACCTTCCTTACTTATTTTGGAAGGCTTGTGAGGTTTGCCACCTTGGCCCCCCGTGGCCCTACCAAGATTCTTGTGGGTCCCTTCTGTATTCTCTTCAAAATTTTCTTCTTCTCCATCAAGCTTCCTCTTCTTTCCTTTTTTACTCACAAGGGATCTATGGGTATTAATAGGTGTCTTAACGTGGGTGGATAAAGGGGCATCATTGGTTTTGGTAGGAGCAGGGGAAACCCATGATTCATCAATTGCATCTCCAGACACTGGGTTAGAGGGAATGTCTTCATTAACATCTCTGATATTCTTGTTTGGCTCAAGGGCACGGTGAAAATTGTAGAGGCAAAAATAAGCCCCTAGTATAGGGGAATAGGTTCTATGTCTGGCTTCTTGGCCATTTTGGCTTTCACCCTCAGGATAGAGTGTTCTAATGAGGAAAGCAGGTAGAAAGGAAAGCTGATAATAACATTGCATCTAAAATGATTTAATATAGGAAGGTGGTAGTTATAAAACTTGGTATAACATCCCTCAAGAGTGAAGTATTTCATGAGAATGTATCAGACTCCATCCCATGGCTCTGGAAGCTTGGTGCGATCGAACTCTCCTTGATATGGGACAAGTTGCTCTCCTTCACCTAGAAACAATTTGTGACTAGATAAATCCATGATTTTGGTTTTCCTTTGGAGCTTTAAACCCTACATGGTCATTCTCGTGGAGATAGAAATCATCTTTTCATAGATTTCAAAGCTAATACCACCCGTATAAATCATTCTCGTGGCCATAGAAATCACCTTTTTGGAGATTTCAAAGCTAATCCATTGCTATTGTTTATAAATAAGAGAGTAATCCATTTTTAAATCATTGAAATAAAAATAATGATGAATCTAATTTTAGAAATTACATCCTGAGTTAATATCTAATAGGTTTAGGAAGAAGAACAAGAAAACTAATGCTATGGTTTAAGATCTAGGTTCAGATTCAGGAGATGAAACTAAGATCATAGCCATGAATATGAAGAATTGTTCTTCTCTTTTTATTTCTATCACTAAGTCATATAATGATGCTTCCTCTTCAAAACAAAAATATGTGCATGATGATAAGAAAAGAAATGAGTTATTCCACATTAGGGTTGTTTCAAAATATACTAATATTGACACTTTATTTGATAGTGGATCATAGGCAAATTTAATTTCTGAAGAGATTGTTAAAAATTTATGCTTGTAAACCAATCCCCATATGAAAACCTATCCATTTGGTTGGGTATGTGATGATGCAAAAATGAAAGTAACCAAAACTTATAGATTATAATTTGTCATCACATCCAATTTTGTGGATCTAGATGTAGTCCCTCCAAACATATGCAAGATTGTTTTAGGAAACCCTTATCTTTATGATAGAAAATCAATATTTTATAGGAAGGAGAATAAGTAATTTCTTGTTAAGGATGGAATTAAATATATAGTCATAGAACATCATATTAAGATGAGTCTTTCCTTGGTGATATCAGGGCAAATGAAAAGACTAGTCAATTCAAGCAAGACTTTTTATCTCATGTTGATTAAGTCTAAGGAAAAAGAATATTCCTAGGCTATGAAAAATTGTGATACTAGACATAGTAAAGAATTGATTGAAATCATTTATAATTATGATGATGTGTTTTAGGATCTTTAAAGGTTAACCCCTAAAAGGGGAATTCAACATGAAATTTAGTTGTTAAAGGATTCTCCTCTCCCTAACATTGGCATGGATAGGGTATCAGTGGTGGAAAAAAAGGAAATCAAAATAGCAAGTAATGGAACTTTTGGAAAGTGGTGTTATTCATCCAAGTTCATCTCATGTCAGTTTGCCTATTATTTTAGTACTAAACAAAGATGACACATGGTGAATGTGTGTTGATTTCCATGATATGAATAAAATTAGTATTAAGAATCATTACCCTCTTCCTTGTATTGATGATTTGCTTGATCAATTAAGAAATGTTGTTTATTTCACTAAGTTAGACTTGAAAAGTGGTTATAATTAGGTTAGGATTAATGATGGTGATATTTGGAAAACTACTTTTAAGACAAAATAAGGATTGTTTGAGTGGATTTTCATGCCTTTTAGGTTGTGAAATGCATTGGCTACATTCACAAATTTGATGAATGATGTCTTCAGGCCATTCCTTGACGATTTTGGTATAGTTTACTTAGATGATATTTTGATCTTTAGTCAATCTTAGGAAGATCATGTGATTCATATTAGGAAAGTCATGGATGCATTGAAAACGGAAAAACTTTATTTTAAATTGTCTAAATGTGAATTTGGCAAGACCTATTTGGTTTACTTGGGTTATATTATAGGACATGGTGAATTTAAAATTGATCCTACAAAAGTAGAGGTTATAGTTAAATGGCCTAAACCCAATAATGTAACTAAGGTTAGAAGTTTTCTTGGTGCAGTAAAATATTGGGGGAAATTTATTGATAATATCTCATATATTAAATCAAGTAATAAATAGGTCTTTCAGTGGGGAGGCAAGTAGAAAATTGCCTTCAATACTTTGAAGACAAATATCAGTACTACTCCTATCTTAGCACTTCCTGATTTGTATAAGCCATTTGAAATCAAGGTGGATGTAAGTGATTATGATATGGGAGTTATCATGATGCAAGGAAAGAAGCTAGTATGTTATCATTCTAAGACCTTTATAGGTGTAGTAAGAAACTATCCAACTTTTGATAAGGAATTATATGCATTAGTTCAAAGTGTTAAAAAATGGAAGCATTACTTAATGGGAAAAGAAATAGTGATATATATAGATCATAAACCCCTCCAATATCTCCAGTCATAGGCCAAGCTACAAAAATATAGAAATTTTCAATGGATGGGTTTCCTACAACAAATCCATCTTGTGATCAGGTATAAGAAAGGTATACAAAATAAATTTTTGGCATGCTTTCTAGACCTCCTATGGTAGTTGCATCTATTATTTTATAGCATGGTTCTTTGACTCATGAAAGTTATAAAGAATAATATGTTGGTGATGATGAATTTAAGGATGTGTACAAGGATTTAATGAGTGGTAAATAGGTAGAAGAAGCAGACTATCAAGTGCATAATCAACTTTTATATCATTTGGGTAAAGTTTGCATTCCTCAAAATGAAAGGGTGCACATGATTAAGGAAGCACATACTTCTCTTATTTATATTCATATTGGAGTTGGTAAAATGGTTGCACATTTGAGAATGTATTATTACTAGCCCCATATACAATAAAATGTTGCCAATTATATCAAGGGGTGTATTCTTTGTGCCACAAGCAAGCCTAGTAACAGGAAACTAGGACTCTACCCTCCCTTATCTTTTCCTACATGTCCTTGGGAAAGTATTTCCATAGACTTTGTAAGGGCTTTGCCTATGTCATGTAGGAAACATGGTTACTTGTTTGTGGTATTGGATATATTTATAAATAGGTGTGTTTTGATCCCTTTTACTAAGAAAATTATAGGGGAAGGTATGACACACTTTTTTTCAGCATGTATAGGTTCATTTTGGTTTGCCCGCTTCTATTGTTTTTTATTAGGATTCTTAGTTTCTTGGGGAATTTTGCTCAACACTATGGGAATTAATGGATATGAAGTTGAATAAGAGAACTATATTTCATCCATAGATTGATGGTTAGATAGAGGTTGTGAACTGCATAGTGGTACATTTACTTAGGGATTATTGTAGTAAACATCCCAAATTATGGGATGAACATTTATGCTATATTTAGCATGCTTACAACCATGCAGTTCATTCTTCTACTATTAAATATCCTTTTTAACTTATTATGGATACTTGCCTCAATATCCTTTAGATGTTTGTTGTGGGTAGGATTCAATTGCAGATGAACATAATGATGTTGTTAAAGCCAAGAAGTTCATTGAAAAGATACATTAGGTACACCAGATTGTCCAAGATCAATTGGAGAAAATTTAGGTAAAGTACAAATAAAGACATGGCATACATCATTTTGATCACAAGCTTACTAGAGGTGATTTGGTATGGCTTCACATTAGTAAGGAAAGGTTGACACATAAAGGTAAAAAGTTGAAACCAATCTAGTATGGTCCTTTCTAGATTATGAAAAATATTGGTTAAAATGTTTTTTTGTTAGATTTGTCATCTTATATGTAGATTTATTTAGTTTTGAATGTGGAAAATGTGAAATTATATGATCCTCTGATGATTATAGATCATGATGAGAGTGTATCCATTCCTTTTGTTGATTATTTTTCTCCTAATTATCTAACATAATTATATCAAGATAAAATTATTGATAGGAAAGTTCAAACTTCATGATGGGGAGATGTTGAGTATCTCTGTATTGATCTCGAAAGGATGCAACTAAATAAGACCAAATGGATGGAAGTCAAAAGAGTAAGGGAGAAATACCCTCACCTTTTTATCAATTAATTAACTTTTAGAGGTCCAAAAGCTCCCAATAGGGAGGATTGATCTAGGAGGATCTATGTTTTAACTTCAAAATAGAAGTCATCAAATTATAGATTGATCATTGGCACAATGTAGAGCTCATCAAGAGATTTATAGAATAATTTTAATGGGTTAATTTCAAGAATGTATGCATAAGATATCGTGTGTTGAAGTTTCTAGATTAAACAGGGCAATAAGGTGACACAGGGTTTTTGTGGCATAATTCTAGCATGCCAAGTGGACCAATCATGTGATGGACATGCAGTAACAAGTTAGTGAAAAAAAATTGGGTTTGGTTTTTATACTTTGTATTCAACTGGTGTAAAAGCTTAGCTATGGGGACCATAGCCAATGCAATCTACTTTTGTCTCAGAGGGGGACCCTACCATTGATAGAGCTATGGAGAATCCAATTAGACATCAACAAGTGTCAAATCATGAGTGGTCCATGTGGTGGGTCCCCAAGCCACCATGTGGCTTGCCACCACTATATTATTCAATGGTTGAATTTTTTTAATAGTCACCTAGTGACTATATTTTTATGTAATTATTTATCATGCTAAAAAACCATTGAAATTTTCTTGCCAACCAAACATCCTAATTTACCATGACTAAGATATTTATTACATGCCAAGTTTTCCATAAAGTTTGCCCACCAAAAACTTGCCACGACTTAACTAGCATGCCATGTCCATATAAATGCCTAAGAATAAGCATCATCAACTAAGAAGTTCAAGGGATTTTAATAATAAAGAAAGTTCCCACTTTACCAATATGGGACTAAAAGATTACCTTTAGCCACAAAACATTGTCGATGGGTTTCGAACCTTACCATCTTTGGTAGAAAGATAATGTTCCCACTGCTAAACTCATAGCTCAAGGCACTATATAAAGTGCTCAAATTTGTATTTGAAGACATTTTTATTTATGAATACCAAGATTGTATAAAGGGTTTTTGGAGACTTAGGAAGTATTTTGAGAGACTCAAGCTTGTAATTAGGTTTGAGAGTATACTTATGGTAGAATTAAAGTCTGAGAAGATCATTTGTAATACTTCTAAGGGTGTTATAAGAATTATTATGACAAATTAATAGGAGTGATCCCCTTATTGGAGTAGATATGGAGACATAGGTTTTAAATCCAAAATCTATTATCAAATCATGTTTGGTATTTCTATTAATTTATCTCTATTTGCACTTTTAAATTTCATTCCATATGAAAAAATTAAATTTCATAATATTTATAAATCAATTTTTTCAAAATCATGAATTTAAGGTTACAATAAATTACAAGTGTGTTCTCCATAATTTATGACACTTGTTTATTGATAATTAAGGATCATTTATAGTGGAATTTTGTTGATTTATTTTTGGCTGGTAGGGTTTTTGGGTTTTACCCTAGGTTTTAGGTCAGGTTTGGTGTTTTGGTTAAATTTATTGGGGAAAGTGTATTATGAATGATGGGGTAGGTTGAGGGAGGGTAGTACTAGTATTAGGTTGGTGTAGTTAAGCTTATAATGGTGTTTATGTTAATTTGTGGGTAGGTAGGTTTAGGGATTTTCCATTGGTAGTCACACATAGTGACCATCAATAGTCATACTTGATTGTTGATGGCTGATAAACATAGGCTAAATGGGTAGCTAACTATCAACGGTCATAATTACCATCAATAGTCGACCAAATGACTAAGTGTTTCTGATAAAAGGCTAAGTCAATAGGTGAGTTGGAATGTTATAGCATGAAATGTTAAGGGTAATTGGGGTAGTAGGGTAGGTTTAAAAAGAGGTTGATGTAGTTTATATAGGAAAAAAAGGTGTTATTAGGTAGGATGAATGATGTGAAAAATAAAGAGTGAAGTCCATGAGTAAATTAGTTTATATAAAACTAAGTGTGTTCTCTATATTGAACTTTGCATGTATGAGAGCAGATCTAGATGTAGGATTAGGGCCCTCAGATCTTTATAGATATCCATTTAGGGATGATAGAGGGGGATTAGGCTCACATGGAAGAGGTCAAATGTGGAGTGATTATGCACTACCAACACATGTAACAAGATGTGGTGATGATCATGGCCCTCATCAAGAGATGGGATCTAGCCATGAACACCTTTCTTCTATTGACTAGTGAGATGATGATCTTGGTAGAGGATACACATAAGATCACATGGCTACTAATTTGGGGGGAGCCAATATATTACATTGAGAGAGATGAGAGGGATGAGCTAATGGAGTAGATATATGGTGATGATCATGAGTTCACTAAGTGTCATGTTGATGGGTTTAGCTACACACCTTTATATTAGAGGACCAAAGTTGACATGAGTCTAATGACCATGATGATGATGGTAGTCTCATGTTTTTTGTTATAAATTTGCGTAGTGGGAGGTTTCCCTATCTATTTTTGAGGGTATTAGTGGATATTTTATTTGGTTACATAGTGTTTGGTTGGGCACCTATGCTATTGGTTCAGATAGAAAAGGAACTATGGGGGTTAAGAGCTCAAAGGGGAGATAGGTGATAGGTAGTGTGAAGGATAGTGTAACATCTTATGGGTTGGTTTGCCCCTTCTATAGGTAACCTAAGAACCTTAATAGAAAATTTGATGTTTCAATGCAAGGTGTAGATTGATCGATGGAGTAAGTCTACTGATGTTATATATGAAAGTTGATTATAGTTTTCTTGAGATAACTTGCTTTAATTTTGATATAGGGTCTTTTATTGTCTAGTTTTGATAAGTTTATGAAGCTGATTGATGTGGAAATCTTCAAATGATTACTTTTGACAAAATTAACTTAGCCATCCTTTAAGGGAGTGGTCTAAATTTAGATTTGTTTATTTTGTTAGCTATCTTTCAAGGGAGTAATTTATCTTTTTAAGTAATTTAGATTTTGGGTAGATGTCCTTCAAGGGATAATTATGCATGCTAGAGATATTTGACCCAAGTGATACTCAAGTATCCCAAATTATTTTGATGATAGGTTAGACATGGACAAGTCTATATAGGTTTGGAGGTTTACCTTTATGAGGGAAAAACCTAGAGCACAAGAAGGTTAATGATAGGTGAAAGGGGTGGTTTTGAGAGACAATGACCATGGGATTTTGTCTAATTAAAGATGAAAAGTATCCATGAGAACCATGACATGGGTAGAGCCATGGTATCCATATTTAGGATTAGGCTATGACTATGATTGTTAATCACATGGTTCTATGTTGTAATCAATTATCCTCAAATGGATGGGATGAAGGTGTGAGGAAGGTGAAAATCTCATAAATCAAGGGATTAGATTAAGTTAGACAATAGGTGAGTATGATGCTTTTCTAAAAAAATAAAGGATACAGGTGCGAAGCATTGTGAGGCTCAAGTTTTGGTTTGCCTTCAAGAGAGGGCAAATGATAAGCTCTTGATCCATACTTATGGGTTATGTATAGGTTCTAATCTAATTGAAAGAAAATTTTCCTCACTTGTTTTTATCGATATTGGTCAAAATTTGATTTTATTGTAAGATGAGGTCTCTGATGTTGAATTCCCATTCTTTTAGGTGCTATTATAAGCACGCTTGACTCAGTATTGATAGACAAAAGATGGTTAAGCATAACTAGGTGGTGCTCATCATGTATCTCAAGTCATGATAGATTCTCTTGATGATAGTCACTCTTAGAAATGATTTATTATAAGGATATATAAAGAGAGGAAATCTAGACTGTGAGAGGCAAGACTATCTCTACCCCAAAGACTAGAGAGAAAGGGGTAACACTTGTAGAGGTTTGAATGCTAGTGCAATAGGCCCACAAAGTGAAGGGGATGTGCAAGTGTTAATCCAAACCATAATAATTGACTATTTTGATTAACATATTATTGAGGGTTTTGTTAGAGGATTTTTCTTATCCATTTTATTGTGGATGATAAAGTGAGGAAAAGTTTAACTTGATGCCAAATGCGTCATCAAGACTTTGGACTTTTTATTAAAAAAAATTATAATTATCGGTGATGATATTATGGGGAACACTAAAATGATAAATGATATGATGATTGATGAAGTCTACTATCTTTTTGGCTTTGGTCAAGATGAGAGGAATAGACTCCACCTACTTGGTGAAATACTCGATGGCAATGATGATGGAATGGTGCCATTGTGAATAATGAGGATTGATTTCCCCAATGAGATTTAGTCCCCATTATGAGAAGGGATAAAAGTACTTGGATAATTAAATGCCATGGGCTAGTATGTGACAAAAAATATCATGTTGTTAACATCTAACACACTTATTCACATAATCATAGTAGTCTTTGATCTGGGTAATAATTCAAGCGACAATTCAGGTGACGGATCCACTCCAATTGATGATGAAACTTCTGAGAGCCATAAGTTTTGCACCATAGCTCCAATTGACTCACCATTTAAACTGTTGGAAAGTTAATAATGAGGGTAATGTTGTGAGATGGATTTAAGATCTGATAAATGAAGTTTGACCCCTCAAAACCTAATGGAAGTGCCCCAAATTTAAATTTTAGTAGTGTAGTCTAAAAATAGTAAGTTTCTAAAAATAGTAATTCCTCAAATTTTGTATTGTTGTAAATCATGGAAGTCAAAACACTTAATCTTCCTCAATATCGGTGACCTTACACATCCTCCTCACACCTTAAAAACATGTATAAATGAATATGTAACTTGAAATGGAAATTAGACATCTCTTCTCAGAGATAAGCACATGTTTGGGTCTACAAATTTGATCAATAAAACATCTCTTCTCAGAGATAGCATTATTTGAATTATTTTGTTCTTGTTTCTTGAATTATCTTTCAACCAAAGCTTTTAACTTTTGGATCAGTCTTGGTTGAGGGTGGGCCAGTAGTAGATGAGGTAAAGGATACATTTAGTGATAGCTAGACCACTAAAGTGTCCCCCACAGATCTTGTCATGCATTTCTTTGATAACATGGGAAGCTTCATGACTATGTAGGAATCAAATAAGGAGGTTGTCAAAACCACATTTGTAAAGTATTCCTTCTAGTATGATATAATGATAAGTAATTTGAATAAAGGCTCTTTAGGCATTCCTAGAGAGGTTGGGAGGAATGATGTCGAGGTTGAGGTAGTCGAAGGTCTGCTCATACCAAATGTTTAATGGATATTCCTCCACACTACATATGGTAGGGATGTCATATTGGATATAAGAGGGTGTGATAAATTGATGAATGGTGACAAATATATTAGAGTTGGAAGGTGTGGATGGGATTTGGGAAGCAATAAAAGACATTGTATCCATGAACTTATTAGTAGATCACAAAACAAAATGGATAAGGTAATGATCAAATGATGCTAAGAGTATATACCATCATTATTACATTGGTAGGATCCATTGATCTAGTTGACCATAAGTTAGGAATCACCAAATACATTGATCATCTGAACTCCCAAGGCTTGAGCAGTTTAGAGACCTATTACTAGGGCTTCATACTCAGCTAAATTATTGGTACACTCAAAATCAAGTTGAAATAAAGAGGAAGAGGTTCATCATCAAGGGGAATGAGAATAAATCTAGCACCCCCACTATGATGGCACTTTGTGCCATTGAAGAACATGATCATTCGGTAGGTGACATCCTCTTAAAAAAGAGTCACAATGAACTTATCCAAAAATGTAAGAAGTGGTTGGTTGTCTAGAAATGGAGCTTCATCCAATTAATCAGTAATGATATTCCCTTTAATTGACTTCTACTAAAGGAAATCAAAGTCAAACTCAACTAGGACCATGAACCACTTGGCCATATGCTAGTTTTGGTATTATTTGTGGTGCATGTACTTGAGTGTGTCAGTATTAGTGATGACAAAGATTTTGTGATTGAGGAGTTAATGATGAATTTTGGAAGCCAAAAAGACTAAAGTAAGGCATATATTCTCAGTATGGGTGTACCAAATCTCATACTCTACAAGTTTTTCGCTTATATAGTAGATAACTTGCTCTTTATTTTGTTCATCATGGTGAGTGAGCATTACCCCTAAGGAATGGTTAGTGGCATAGATATGAAGGTAGAAGGGTTGGTTCTCCTTAAGAGGGGTAAGAATGGGTGGAGGAATACGGTACTCTTTGATTGAATAAAAGGCTTATTAAAAATCCTTAGTCCACTTAAATATGTATCTTTCTTGAGAAGATGGTGAAAGGGTCGATATCTATCTGAGTACTAAGAGATGAAGTGACAGATGGATTAGAGATTTGCCTATAAGATGTAGAGTTGCTTAAGGTGGGTGTGAGGTGGCATGTCGAGGAACACTATGAATTTCTTAGGGTCTACTTTAATTCCTTGAAGAGAGATGATAAAGCCAAGAAGCTTTCTAGATAGGACCCTAAAAACACATTTCTTGGGGTTGAGTCAAGCATAAAAATGGATTAGGTGATCAAAGATAAATTTGAGAAATTTTAGATGATTCTTGTGATATTTGGATTTCCAAAGGAGATCATTTACATATTCCTCTATTATTTTTTGGATGAGATCATGAAAGATTTATGTCATCACATATTAATAGGTTGTTTCAAAATTCTTCAGACTAAAAGGCATGACCCTATAACAAAAAGTTCCCCATGGGGTGATGAAAGAAGTATTATGATGATACTCAAGGGCAATAAATATATGATTATATCCTTAAAAAATTTCCATGAGAGATAACATTTTATGGCCAGTTGCAAGATCAATAAGTTGGTCAATGCTAGGCAAAGGGAAGTCATACTTTGGACAAGCAAGGTTAAGGTTATGATAGTCAACATAGAGGTGAAGTTCCCCTATGGGTTTGGTGATGGGAATGATATTATAAACCCATTTGAGATAGTTAATGGGTTGGATGAAGTTGACATATAAGAGGTGTTAAATCTCTTTTTTGACTAGAAGGGCAATATGAGGGTGCCTCCTGCAAAGCTTTTGCCTAATAGGCTTAGCATTAGGATGGATGATGATTTTGTGGAGAGATATGGAAGGGTTGATTCTAGGCATATCTTGATAGGACCAAGAAAATTATATGCTTCAGTCATGAAGGAATGAATGGTAATCCTATTACTCTGAGGAATCTAAGGATTAACCAATCTTTACAATGTGAAGGTTATCTTGAATACCCAAGTTTACATTGATAGTGGATTCATTAAACATGGTTTGGTTTTCAAGAATAAGTGATTTATGGATAAAAGAACCCCCTACACATAGATAAGTGAGAATGGAATCATTATCTTGACGTTGGATGGTAGGAGATTCATTTTCTACCATTTTAGGATGAATCAGAGGAAAGTTTTTAGTTTGACCACCCTTATGATAGGTCATGGAGCCCAATCTAATGATATTTACTAAAAAAATTAGAAGGGATGGTTTCAAAATACTTATAATTTAAAAGATATGGGGTTGGTGAGGATGGGACATCCTCCTTAATGGTGGAGATAGGTTTGGGTGAATTGGTGGGTTATTCTAGTGGGATGAACCCAAGAACAAATAGCTCATGAAGTTTCTAGGATTTGATCAAAGGTAACTCATGGGGTCCATGTTCATAATAACTGAGGCCAAATCCATTCTAGGAACACCTATGAAGGTATAATTTGGAAAACTTTGGTTTGTATAAATAGGATAAATTAAAGGTAAATGGTCAGGTAGAAGAGGTGGTGGAGGAAGTGAGAAGCAGATGATCAAGTCCCCCATAGATGAAATTAGTTTGGTGGTTAGGAAGCCCAAAATAAATGATGGTTCCTATATTGGGATCATAACTAGGATTATGGTCAATATTCCCATACTCTTTAGGAGTAGGGAAGGCATTCAAGTCCAAAATATGATACTCTCCTAGTGAGAGATGTTAGAACATAGGTTCTAAGGGGTCCTCTATGGGGATCTAAGAAGAAGGGATATATGAGCTAGTTGAAGATTAGTCAATGGTAAGGGTGGAGTTGTTATTGGTTGGTGATGAGGTGGATGAATGAGGAATAATAATGTCATTGGGTTGATATGTCATGTTGAAAGATGCAAAGATACTAGGGTCAACTTGTATAGTGACACCCTAATCCTCATGTTTGAACTTGACACATTGATGTAAGGTGAATGGGACATAACTCATAGATTAGATCCAAGGGCATCCACGTAAGATGTTTTATTGGAACTTTCCTTATATGACATAAAATAAATCTAGAAGTTTATGAGGTCCCAAGTGGATGTGGAGGATCACTGCCCCCAAGGTTATGGCCATAGTATCATTAAAGGAATAGAAGACCACTATAGTTTCTAACATAATATTATTTGTTATCTGAAGTTGGTCATAAGCATGAGAGGAGATAATATTAATACTATTTCCTCCATCAATCATCACCCTTTTGATGTAAGGTTTATTTATGTATGGAGTGATGAAGAGGGGAGGATCGAGATATTCAGGATGAATAGAAGGTATTTTTGAATCTTTGAATGTGACAAAAAAAGGGTAAGAAGTCAAAGAGCTCTGACAAAGGTTGCAAGAGTTTGAGGGTCTTTAGTTAGACCTCTATAGATTTTAAAGACTCTATAAGTGCTTGGTGGTGATGGGGAAAGGTATTAATTAGTTCATATAGTCTCATATTCATTGTTATCTAGTGAAGCTATTTTATAACTACTCATTGGATAGATTTAGAAGGGTTGGAGGGAGAGGCACCCAAAATGGATATTTTAGGTTTTAGTGAATGTGAAGGTGAAGGCACTTGAGTTTGGTTGGAAGGTTGAGGGGTGGAAGGATATGCCCATGAAATAGACACTTTGTCTTTTCCCTTATCCTTTTATTGGGCATGAGATCAGGTGACCATATGAATCATGTGGATGAGGGGAATTATCAAGACAAAAGGCTACTTCAATTCCTCATCACTCTTGGATGAGATTATGGGAGTGGGTAAGTGTTGGATAGGTTAGTTTGGTGGTTGGGTTTATAATTGGCTTAAGAGAGGTTCATCTAATAATAGATCATCCTCATCCTATAAGTTATATACAAGTGGTTGGAGAGCTTTGCAATTATTTATGTCATGGCTAGGTGTCCTATGATATGAGAAGATTACATTGTAATTGAAACAAGATGGTTTAGGAATTGAAGGGTTAAATGGTTTTATAGGTGGTAGGTTTAAAGAATATTTTTTTTAAATGGTCGAATAAGATTTGATAAAAGGTGTTAAGGATGATGGCCTTTTGGTTTTTGAGGTGGGGCCTTATTATAAGTAGGATTCACTGTGGAAGTTGTGTGTGGTACAATGGTTTTGGTAGGTGGGTTTGATTGGGATTTCTTGGTGTTTATTGGTTTTAAGGTGTAAGGTTTAAAGGTGGAATATTTAGAGGTGTATGATTGAGATGATGAAAGTTTGGACATAGGTGGGTAGGTAGAGGTAGATAGTTTGGTTAAAAATGATTGGGAGTTTGATCTTTTAGAGGGGGTAAGTAAAGGTAGAATAAAAGGAGGAACTTTAGTTTGGGTAGTTTTTGAGGGTTCATCTTCTTGATAGAAGGATGAGCTCCCAAGATGGAAGAAGGATGGGGTCCCAAGATAAAAGGTAAGAGGGAAGTGGGTGGTACGGTTCTATTTATAGGTGGGAGTTTGGGTAGCTCCACCTTCTTGGTTGGTTTGGTTAAGGTTTTATTTGGTGAACTAGATGGGTTTAAATACAACTTCAAAGATGGGTGGATATGCTAGGAGTAGGAAGTACCCCTAGGTTCTTGATATGTTTGATTAAAAATGTGTAAGGTGATTTGATAATTTTGGATGGAGGTGGTTTAGATGGTTCCCCCACAATTTTGGAGGGAGAGGTGTTTAATGAAGGGGTTGAGGTGATTATAGTTTTAAGGGTAGGTGTTGTTGAAGATGAGGTGGATAAAGGTGAGGTTGAAGGTTCATAATTATTTTGATAGGGGATCCGAAAATGGTGCCAAAGGGTGGCTCAATCTATATTGCATTGAGAAGAGGATTCTAGGATTTGGACCAATCTAGAGAAGGGTTTGTAAATTAGTTTGGTTCTTTGGGCATTGGATTCAAATATTAGGCCCATAGGTTGAGGTAAGGGAATGGTTTTTTACCCTTGCCTTTAATGAAAGGTTCCAAGATTCGAGAGGATGTTTCCTCCCTGGAAGGAGTATATAAGGTGATCTCTCTTTTTAGAATGATTTCCCATGAGAGAGTGGGTGATTCTATGATGGGGGAGGAAGGTAAGTCTATTACCTCATCTAGTGAAGGAAAGGAGATGGTTGGTTCCTTTGTTTGGATATCCAAAGGAATGGGGAGTAATTCCACCACTTTAATAAGTGGATTGGAGGAAGAGGTAGTTGAGGTAGTGGTTTCCTCAATGATAAGTTCATTGATAATTACATTGACTGTATAGACCTCATGAACATGAGATGATTCTAGTTTTTTATCATCATGGTGGGTAGAAAGAGCATGATTGGGAAAAGGTTGTCAAAATATGTTGAGTGACTAATTTGGGGGTGCATTGGGATTGTCCAATATAAGTTCTCCTTTATAAATCAAGTTTTAGATAATGGTTTTGAAGGTGTTACACCTACTAAAGTCATGTCCAACAACATAGTGGAAAGCACATAAATCACTCTTTTTGTACCAACCGAGCATAGAGAAAGAAGCATTGAATTGTTGGGGAGATTTGATAGGGGAACCTGTATGATGTTGGATTTGAGTAACTTGTCCAAAACTAAAGCATATGACTCATTTAGTGGAGTGTATTGTTTTAGGGTAGCTTGATTTTGATTTTAGGTTTATTGATTGGAGGAATTAAAGGAGTTAGTTTGGTTGGGTTTGTTTACAATTGGAGGTGGAGCAATTTTAAGGATACCAATGTTTGAAGTTGCCTTTGGTTTGGTGTTAGGGTGGTTATATTGGTTGGTGGTTTTGGATGGGAAAGGGTCGTTGGATTTAAATCTAGAGTTTTTATTTCTTTGTTTCAACTTCCCCTCATTGATGGCTCTGATTTCTAGTTTGCATGCCATGGTGAAAGCCTTGTCAGAGGTTCTAAAGGTTTGAACATATAGAGTAGCAGTTATGTGTTTGACACAAGCCCAAGAGAAAATTTTAATCAGATCAAGTTGGGGTAAATAGAAAGAGATATAGTTGGTGAGACCTCTCCATCAAGCTACAAAATCAGCAATTGATTTCTCATCAAATTGTTTGATAGAGTAGGGGCTGGTGATGGAGACCTTCTTAGATATATTGATTGAGAGGTGGTATAAAAATGTTTTGGAAAGTTGGGAAAAGGGAAAGATGGAGTTCTTAGTGATAGCACTATACCAATCTAATGTTGGTCTAGATAAAGACATAAGAAAGGTGTGAAGGAGAAAATCATTATCATAGGCAATCAAGTAGCAAGAATACCAAAATTTTCTTAGGTGTTTTTAGGGATATTCCTTGCTTTGAAATTTAGAAAATTTGGGTATTTCCCATTGAGGAGGGTAAGGTTGGATAAGGATAGATGGGTGAATAGGTTCATTATAGATTTGGTCATAAGACAAGAGCTTATGAGTGCTAGAGATAGATGAATCTAGGTTGGTAATTTTGTCTATCAACATTTTGAGCAAATATATTTGGGGTTAGGGAATTACATAATTATATGGTAAATTTTTACAGGGTTAGGTGGATGCAATATATGGATAACTAGTATAAGGTTGAGAAGATGCCACATGTTGGTATGTGGTCATTGAGGGTTGTAATGATGCCACATAAGGGTTAATGGGGACAAGAGCTTGGGTAGAAGGTGCCACATATGGGTTAATAGGCACAAGAGGTTGGATGAAAGATGGAGCTATGTATCCTTTTGGACTAGGAACATAGTGTGGGTAGGGTGTCATAGGTATTTGTTGAGGAGTTTATGTGGGTTAGTTTAGAGGTATGATTGGATTAAGAGATTAGGGAATTGATGTGGATTGGGTTAGAGATATGAATGGGTTAGTTGGTTAGGGGTGTTTCCAAACAAGATTTGCTTTTCACATTCAAGAAAGGAAAATGAGAAACTAAAGAGAATAGACGAGGGTTTGTACGTACCTAGATTATGGACTTGTGCACCAGATTCAGATGATAGCAGGAACTCCTCTTTGGTTGTGGAGGATGACACCTGAAAGAGAAAAAGACTAAAACATGAAAAATGTTAGATGACAAGAAAGTGGACTGCCAAACGAAAGCTTGGTCCTAGAAGCACAAAGACTTCTCGGAGGATGACAGTCCACTATTAAGAATAGAATATTTGACAGAAATAGAAATGATGAAGGACAGAATGAAAGAAATAAAAAAGTAAATGCGTACCTAATATGCAGCAAACTGCTTTGCATAGTCACCGACATTGGTTATTCTGCCGACGTCGGTTGGTCAAGTCTGCCGACGTCGGTTAGTCTGTCGACATCGGTGGGGGCAATGACCGGCGTCGGTCGGGGTAGTAGTCTAGGGATGAGGTTTGGGAAAGTTTTGGACTAGGTTTAGGGCTGCAGAATGATCTAAAAGGGTTTAAGTTTGTTTTAATGGTCTGTGCACAGATCTAGGTAGAGTTACAGGGATAATGGACAGACTGTATGTTCAGATATGGGAAGGCCTCTCAGCCTTTTTGGGAGGAAGTCAAATCTAATATGTGGTCTGATAGTCTAAATCTGGGTGGTGATATCACTTAAAATCAATAATTAGAAAATAAAATGAAAGCACAGAAGAATTACTTACCTGTTACTTGTTGAAGAGAGAGTAGGAGACATGGTTGCAGATTGATTGTTGATGGTGTGTTGCAAACTAGTTGCAGATATTCGATGTAGAAGACCTCCAACAAGGTGATTGAAGTAGAGTACCTGTCCCTAAGAGAGAGAGATAGATTTTTTTAGTGGATTCACTGAGTGAGTATTCGCTGATTGTTCTCACTAAGGTCCGATCTGAGAATGTCTTAAAAGAAGATCTGATAACGGATTGGAAACTAATTGGAAAATGGATAACAAATAACAGATTAGGAAATGAATTAACGGATGCAGTTTTAAGGGTAACCAACATCGATAAAACTGTCGATGTCGGCCGAATAGTGACCGACATCGGTGGCTTCAGAATGGGGACAGACACTAATTTTAGCTTTCTACCTATTCTTACACGCTGCCAGGGTCAAGGTTCATGGGAAAATGATTGAGAGGGGCTAAATAGGCATGAGAAAGGATGACCAAGGGAGTAGACACAATTTCAGTGTCTACATTTGCCCCTTTTTGTCTTGTTGGTTGTTCTGGACGAACTGCAAGACAAAAATAGGAGTTGGTTGCCCCAGGTGGGATAAGGTTGATTTCATCCTGTTGGTTGTTCAAGTGAACTACAAGACAAAAATAGGAGGGTTGGTTGCCCCGATTATGGATGAGGTATTCCCCCTCAAAGTAGGAGTCGAGGGAAGGGAACCTGGAATTGGGTGCTGATTGGATAGAGAGTGGATGAAAAATGGTGAGTGTGAACGCTGTAATAGTTGTGATTATGCATATACCACTGCATGAGATGGTTAGGTCAAATTGTCACAGGTCAAGGGTCGAGGAGTGCCAAAATTGAAGTAACTGGGCCCCAACATTTGGTCATAGCTGATCGAGTTATTCAATCTAAGTTGTAGCTCTAATGGTCATCATGTTCCAGGTATCCCAGGCTCAGGAAGTGCTCCTAGAAAACATGAAAATGTCACAAGTAGTGGGGATCAACTGGCTTGCGATCCAATACTTGTGAGGGTCAAAAATAGTCTACGCACAATTTTGTTAACCAGTGTGGGGTAGCATACATGCAAAAACAACCAAGGTGAAGTCATCTTGGAAGTGGTCAGGGTCAGAGGAGATAGGCACGATCTCCATGGTTAGTGGTTAAGGCAGGTCGAAATAAATAGCTAGTCAAATGAATGAGTGGATGAAAGAATGTGGCCGAGCTAACCTCAGAACATTGAGTGTTGATCTAAGTGTTACCTACATAGCCCCTGTCATTAGGGCCTCAGGCCTATGTAGTTCTCCTAAAAAGGGAGGAAGAGGGTCAAAGGTATGGATTGGTCTTGGTCGAGGTCAAGTCATGGTCAATAAGAGAAAAGAAGGTTTGTCCATCAGAGAGATGAATAAATGAGGGTGGTCGAGCTAACCCCAGAGGATGTCATGTCAACTGAGTGCTGCCTACATAGCCCTGGTCTTAGGGCCTCAGACCAATGTAGTTTAGAATAAGAGACAAAATGAGTGATGACTGGTGTGGTCAAGTGTTGAAATGATGAGGATAAGAGGAGGTTACAACCTTTTCTATATTGTGTGATGGTGTGTTCTGCAACATTGGTCGAGGGGTCTTTCATCCCTGGCAAAGTTACATATTCGTGATGGGAGTATGCTAAAAAGGAATTGAGTCTTATTTATGCTTCAACAAGTATTGGTTTATGCTTAACATAAATTGAGTGGTTGATAGTTTCCATGTGTATTGCTGTCCATAGAAACTATGTGAAATAGACTAGGTCATGTCGGTGGTCTGAAAATGTGTGGGTTGGTTGGGTTCAGGTGGCAAAATGATTTGGTTGGATGTATGACCAAGATGTAAAAAGGAAGTGAAAGTCAAATTGCTCTTTCATTGACAAGGACCAAAATGATGGCATGGATAGAGGTTGTTAGAACAAAAGCTCCGTTCATGCATTACGTCGTTGACCATGGGTTGTGTTAGAGAGGTAATCGAATCACTTTGATATTTAAAATGAGCTTGAAATCCCTTGAGTAGGTGATAGGAGGAGGATAGGGTAACCCATTTTAGAGCAGAGATAAATTTTCCCCTTTTTATAGGAGACCCTGAGACAAGTATAAGCTAAGTCCATGACCCATTTTTTTTAGGTGTAGACTGATCAATGCGGGAAGTCTACATAGAGATGTCATTTTGCTCTGTGGTCAAGTTGTGAAGCTAATCAATAAGAAAAGATTTAGAGATAGGTGTTGTGTGTAGCAAGAGTTAGTCATAGCCATCCTTCAAGGGAGTGGTCTATATTTTTGCTTTATATATAAGGGCTTCAAATAGCTATCCTTCGAGGGAGCAGTCTATTAGCTACAACAATGATAGTACAGTTGTCCTTCAAGGGAGCATTCTATTTTTTGATTTGAGTTGGTGACCTTGGATATTTTGACATCTTGATTTATTATTTGTGACAGAAATGTGAGTCATGGACAAGACTATAGAAGTTCAATGGCTCCCTTTTATTAGGACAAAGCATCCATACTATATAAAAAGGTTATAGAGGATTTGTTAAGGGGAGTAGGGTTGAAAGGAATGAGGACTAAGAGGATGGGGATTGCTCAAGGGATGAGCTCAAGGTAAATCTCAAGTGGATGAGTACTCAACTAACAGTAGAATGGTCACAGATACAACACATTAAGAGGCTCAGGTTCTGGCTATATGTCGAGAGAAGATAGATGATAAGTCCCTGATCCATACTTGTGTGTGATGATGTAAGGTCCGAGCCAATTAGGAGCAAATTTGCCTCATTTACTTTGTTCCATATTGGTCACGTGTTGGTTCTTTTTGAGGATGAGGTCTCTGATGTTGAAATCGCATTCTTTCAAATTTTTGTTATAGGCCTGTTTGATACGATTCTGATAGACATGGAGATGGTTGAGGGTATCAAGAGGACATTTTTCGAGTAACTCAAGTTGAGCTAATCGATTTTGATGAAAGTCATCGTTAGAAAGAATGTCATGCAGAGAGATGTGAAGAGATGGGATCTGTACTTTGAGAGGTAGGACAACCTCTATTTCGTACACTAGGGAGAAAGGGGTAGAACCCGTGGAGGTTTAGATGCTAGTGCGGTAGGCCCACAAAGTGAAGGGAATGTGAATATGCCAATCCCTTCCAGTGTCATTGAACACCTTGATGAGAATTTTAGTCAAGATTTTTTTGGAAGCCTCAGCTTGCCCATTTTATTGTGGGTAGTAAGGTGAAGAGAAGCTAAGTTTGATGCCAAATGAGTCACAGAGCTTTTGGACAGTCTTATTTTTAAAGGACTTGCCATTGTCGATAATGATTTTGTGAGGGACACCGAAATAACAGATGATGTGGGTGATGATGAATTCAACAATCTTGTCAGCTTTTGTGGAGATGAGAGGAATGGCTTCCACCCATTTAGTGAAATACTCAGTGGCGGTGATAATGGATTGATGACGAAGAGACGAATGAGGGTTAATCTCACTGATGAGATCTAAGCCCCACTGAGAAAAAGGCCAAAAATCCTGAGTGACTTGTAAGGCGTGGCTAGGAAGATGAAGCAAGTTAGAGTGCTGCTGACACTTAATGCAATGTTGAACATAGTCGCTACAGTCTTGATGAAGGGTGGGCCAATAATAGCCCAGGCAAAGGATGCACTTGGAAACCGAATTCCCACTGAAGTGTCTACCATAAATCCCATTGTGGACTTGCTTAATGGCATGAGAGGCTTCAATGGAGGTTAAACAGTGAAGAAGGAGACCGTTGAAGCCTCGCTTATAGAGAAGACCCCCTAGCATGGTATAGCAAGCTGTGCACTTGATGAAAGCTCATTGCGCATTGCTAGAGAGATTGGGAGGAATGACAGAAAGAGATAAGTAGTCCACAAGTTGCTTATACCAGTCATCTCTTGGGCTAGAGTCTATGGTGTTGACATGGTTGATGTTAGAAGAAAGGTATGAAGGCAATGGTAGATGATGCACTGTGACAAAAATTCTAGATGACGATGATGAAGATGGAATATGCGAGGCAAGAGAAGCCATGGTGTCAGCAAACTTATTCGTGGATCGAGGAATAGTCTACAAGAGGTAATTTTCAAAAGAGGCTAGAAGAATGTCAGCACGGTTTTTTTACCTTTGAAAATTTTCATTTTTACAGAGGTATGAACCGTTGACCTGATTGACGACAAGCTGCGAGTCATCGAAGATGTTGATGGACTTGATGCTGAGAGAAAGGGTGGTTTGAAGTCCCAAAATTAAGGCTTCATATTCAGCCATATTATTGGTACAATCAAAGTCGAGCTTGAAAGACAAAGGCATGGGCTCCCCTTTGAGTGGGATGAGAATAACTCCCGCACCCCCACCGAGTTGACATTTGGAGCTGTCAAAGAACATGGTCATTTGATAGACGGTGTCATTGGTGGAAAGCGTGGCGATAGACTCATTAGGAAACTCGCACTGAGAAGGTTGATTGTTGGGAAGAGGGGCATCTACCAATTGGTCAGTGATGGTTTGCCCCTTGATAGATTTTTGCTAGATGAATTTGAGGTTGAACTCAGCAAGCAGCATGAGCCACTGAGCCATATGTTGATTTTGATATGGCTTGGAGTGCATATACTTAAGAGGGTTGGTGTGAGTGATGACAAAGGTTTTGTGGTTGAGAAGATAATGGCAGAGCTTGGTAGTGGCAAAGACTAACGCCAAATAGAGTTTCTCGATATGAGTATATCAAGTTTCATAGTCGACCAGTGTTCGGCTGATATAGTAGACCACTTGCTCACAGTGATGCTTGTCTCGGTGTGTGATCATGGCACCTAACGAATGGTTGGTGGTAGAGATGTAAAGGTAGAAGGGTTGGTCATCTTTAGGTGGAGTGAGGACTGGTGGAGAGACCAGATAGTGTTTGAGGGCTTCAAAAGCCTCTTGACAGTTCTTATCCCATTTAAAGGAGACATCCTTCTTAAGGAGATGATGAAAAGGTTGGCAATGGTCAAAAAGTTGTGAGATGAAATGGCGAATAGACTGGAGCTTCCCTTGTAGACTATGAAGCTACTTGAGATTAGTCAGGGGTGGCATCTCGAGGATAGTGCGGATCTTGGTGGGATCTATCTCGATGCCACATAAAGAAATGATAAAGCCTAAGAGCTTGTCGGAGAGGACCCCAAAGACACATTTCTTGGGGTTAAGGTAGACATTGTATTGAAGAAGGTGAGAGAAGGTGAGAAAAGATTATTTTGAGAATGGTCAAATGGTCATGGCGAAGCTTGGACTTGCCGAGCAAGTCATCCACATAGTCTTCCATGATTTTGTGGAGGAGATCGTGGAAAATGTAAGTCATGGCACGCTGATATGTGGTACCTGTGTTATTCAATCCAAAAGGCATGAACCAATAGCAGAAAGTCCCCCATGGGGTGATAAAGGTAGTCTTGTGCTGATCTTTTGGTGCAATCAAGGTCTGATTGTATCCTGAAAACCCGTCCATGAGAGATAGCATCTCATGGCTGGCCATGAGATCAACAAGCTGGTCAATGTTGGGAAGAGGAAAGTCATCTTTGGGATAGGCTAGGTTAAGGTCGTGATAGTCTGTGTAGATCTGGATCCCCCCAGTCACTTTGGTGATAGGAACGATGTTAGAGACCCACTGTGGGTAATTGATGGGCTGGATGAAAGAGATAAAAAGGAGGCACTGAAGTTCCTCTTTGACAAGGAGTGCAACGTGAGGATGGATCTTTCAAAGCTTTTGCCTAATAGGCTTAGCCTCTGGTTTGGTGACTATGTTATGGGTAGCGATAGTGGGGTCGATGCCAGGCATGTCACTGTAGGTCCAAGCAAAGGCCTTGCTATGGTCTGAGAGCAATTGGGTGTAGGCTAGCTGCTCTTGAACATCTAAAGATTGGCCAATCTTCAAGACGTGAGGAGCATCGGAAGAGGAAAGGTTGATGTCAATGGTTGATTCATTTAACATAACCTAGGTCTTAGAAGGGAGGGAGCACTGGATGAAAGAGTCGTTGGTGCCCATGTAGGAAAGGATAGCGTCATCGTCAATGTAGTGGACAGTGTGAATGGTCGCCGACTCATCCTCTATCATGCTGGGAAAAATGAGAGGGAGAGACCTGGCCACCCCATTTAGTTGATAGGTCAGGGGTTCTAGGCGGATGGTGTTTATGCAAAAAAAACTAGGAGGGATAGAAACCACTGACTCTGTAGGTGAAAGGGGAAGAATGGGCGAGCTTAGAGGAGATTGGTCATTGGTGGGCTCAAGACAGAGGTCTACAGAGGCCTAAGTGGGGTCGTGGTATCCCAGGCCATATCATTTCTTGGCACTGTCATCGTTGAGAGGCTTGATGGGCTGATAGGAGCCTTGCTCATAACATCTGAAACCAAAACCCTTCCATGCACACCTGTAAAGGTAAGTGTGTGCAAAGGCGGGGTTGCCAAGAAATGAGAAGTTTGATGTGAATGGTTGCAGTGAAGAGAGAGGATTGCCATTAGTAGGAGCTTGATTGAGCCCCCCATAGACAAGGTTAGTTTGGAGGTGAGGAGGACCATAAGGCATGACCATCCTGATCTGGTGATCGTAACTAGGGCTGTGGTGAAGGTGTCCATACTCTTGCAGAGTTTGGAACATGTCTAAGGCAAACAAGTGATATTCCCCAAGTGAAAGTCATTGGAAGATGTCTTCCATGGGGTCTGTGGTTATCGCTTGAAGAGGAGGGGTGAGGGTGACCACCGGTTGCAAACTGGTCGAAGCTTTCATGGATGGAGGTAGTATCGAGGTTGATGGCTTGATAGGAATGAGGACATCGTTTGGCCGATAGGTTGTGTTACAAGTTTTGAAAGGTGATGGGTCAGCGGGAATAGTGTGGACTTGCCCGTCGTGCTCAAATTTCACACAATGATGTAGGGTAGAGGGAACACAAGCCATGGCATGGATCCAGGGTCAGCCCAGCAAGATGTTATATTGAAACTCTCCTTCGATGATATAGAAGAGTTCTGGGACTGTGCATGGGCCAATGCAAATGTGAAGGATGACTGTGCCAATGGTTGTAGCAATGGTGTCATTAAAGGATCACAAGATTGCGTCAATTTTGGATACGCAGTTCTTGGGGAGGGTCAATTGATCAAAGGCATGGGTGGAGATAATATTGATGCTGGCACCTCCGTCAATCATAATGTGCTTGATGCGGGTTAGATAAATATAGGCAGTGATGAAGAGAGCAACATCTTGATCTTCCATGTTAGATGTAGGAATCTCAGAATCACTGAAAGTGATGGAGGTGATGGGGGATAAAGAGTGGACTAGAGCAGCAAGTGGTTGGGGGTCCTTGGGTTGGACCTCCACTGCCTGCAAGGCTTGGATGAGGACCTGACGATGTTGGGGTGAGGTTTGGATGAGATCATAAAGGGACATCTTCACGGGCATCTGGTGAAGTTGTTTTAACATGGAGTCTTGAATCGCCCCTGAAGAGGAAGAAGAAGAGGGTTGAGATGCGCCAAGGATAGAAATCTTGGGATTTGGTGGTTGAGGTGGCTAGACGAAAGGATAGGTCCAAGGAATGGCAATTTTTTATTTTGCCTTATCCTTTTGTGACCTAGTGGTTATGTGAATGGCATTGATTTCAAAGATAGGGGGTGAAGGAGATGAAGGAGTCATGGCCTGATGATGAGATGTTGATGTGGTTGAAGAGGTTGGAGGAATGTGGGAAGGTATCGGGGGTCGGTCGATGGTGTCCTCAAGAAGAAGAATGTCTTTCTCCATGTAGCGGTGAATGACGGCCTTGAGGGCACAACAAGCCTTGATATCATGTCCTGGTGTACGATGATATAGGCAAATATTCATATCATCAAAATAGGAGGGCTTAGACCTGAGAGGTTGGAAGGGCTTGATGGGTGGAAGGGTTATGCTGGAAGTCTGCAAAAGTCAGTGCAATATCGAAGAGTATGAGCCCACTAAAGGGTCTGTGCTAGTTGATGTGTGTGATGCTGGTGACTTTTGCTTGGGCGGTGTTGGAGGAGGCTTTCGTACCATGTTTTGGGTTGATGGTGCAGCGGTAAGGGAAGATGACACATTCTTTGTGAGAGGTGCCAAAATTTTTAGAGAGGATAGGCTGGCAATAGGCAAAGGAAACAACGGAGGCAACTGGTTTTGATTAGAGGTTGGAGTGGGGAGGATTTTGATCAAGATCAAAGGATGAGGGCCCAAAATGGAGGGCAATGGTGACAAAGGAGGAGGTGTTCGCCTCTATGGAAGAATACTATTGGTCAGGGTCTGGTCTAAGTCCACCTTTACTTGCAGATGAGTGAGGTTAGAGACAGGGCGAACGCTGAGTGACTTGATAGGTTTTGATGGGATAGATGAGGGTTTCAGTCTTGATGTGGTTGGTTAAGGTTTAGATGGTCTAGAAGTGGAATTCTGGCTTTTGTTGAGAGTCTCAAGAGATTCTACCATGGGAGGATTGGCAGCATGAGATGAGAGGGCACGGGCATGTTGAAGAGCTTCGAAACACTCCCACAATACCTGATGCTCCACTTTCCTTAAAGGGAGAAGTCCAATTTTCTCCAATAATCGGGAAAATGGTTGAGAAGATGTTGGATGAGGCTTAGGTCCTTGAGAAGATGTTGATAGTTGTGGGGCCAAAGATGAGACTGGTGTAGCGGTCTCAGACCTAAGGCATGATGAAGTCGTGATAGGTTTGTCTTTAGTTGGAGACGGAGGAGAGACAAGTTCTTCCCTGGGTGAAGAAGAAACTAAAGAATGAGGCTTCTTAAGAGGGTAAAGGGCAGGGATGATTGCGCCCTCCACTTGCGGTTGAGGAGTAGAAAGGGTTGGGTCCTCCATAGATAGTAAAAAGGAGGATGGTGAGACCGATGGTGCCGGTATGGTTGAGGCGTCCTCCAATATAAGAGAGGTTGATGGAGAACTAACCAGAGAAGGGGGTTCATCCACATGTGATGGACTGATGGGTGGACTAACCTCTTGAGTTTGTGAAAGAGGTTGGTCGGGGATGAAGGGCGAGACCGTATTGACTGTTCGTATATTATGTTCGTGAGTGTTGTCAGTCATGGTCTGGACATTGTTTTGGGTTAGAGGATGATTGGGAAATGGTTGCTTGAAGATGTTGATGCCCTAATTAGGTGGCACATTGGGATTTTCAAGGATGAGGTCACCCTTTTCTAGCATGTCTTGGATGATGTTTTTAAGGGTCTTGCAGTTGCTCATGTCATGGCCTTTAACACGGTGGTAGTTGCAGAAGTCATTTTCCCTATACCACGCAAGAATGGCACGTGAGGGATCAAATTGTGGAGGTGGTCAGATTTGAGGGAGATTGAGAACCCCCTGTTTGACAAGTTTTTACAGCACAGACGTGTATGACTCTCCAAGTGGAGTATACTATCGCTGCACGTATCTCTGCTGAAATTGGCGAGTGATGCTTTGGGACGTGGATGGCTCAGGCTGGTTAGTTGAAGGCGAAGAGGATGAAAGTCTAATGACTATAGCATTTGCTGATGTCTTAGACTTTGGGTTATATGAAGAAGGCTTAGAAGAAGAGGAGTCATTGGTCTTGGATTTGGGATTCTTACTCTGCAACTTGACTTTGTTCTCCTTGATGGCACGTAATTCAAGCTTGTGGGCCATTGTGAAGGCTTCGTCAAAGGTGCGGAAGGTCTGAACCCGCAAAGTAGAATAAATATGTTTGGCACAAGCTTGAGAGAAAAGTTTGATAAGTTCGAGTTGGGGTAAGGAAAATGAGAGCTAATTGATGAGGCCTCTCCAGCGAGCAACAAAATCAGCTATGGATTCATCCTCAAACTGGCGAATAGAATAAAGGTCTATGATTGAGACCTTTTTGGTGATATTGATGGAGAAATGGTCAAGGAAGAGTTGTGCCAGCTGGGTGAATGTGAAGAGAGAATGGCTGGTAAGGGAGCTGTACCAGTCAAGGGAAGCACCAGAGAGTGACATAGGAAACATGCATAAAAGGAATGCATCATCATGTGCAATGAGATAGCAAGCATGTCTGAATGCCTATAGGTGCTGTTGCAGGTCTTCCTTACTCTAGAAATGAGAAAATTTAGGAAGATCCCACTGACTGGGATATGGCCTGATCGAGACGAAAGGATGAATGGGTTTGTTACAAATTTGCTCATATGAGAGGGCATTGCGTGAACCAGAAACAGAGGTCTCAAGGCTAGACATCTTGTCCATCAGCATTTTGATGATGTATGCTGACAGATTGGTAGATGGAGCACCCCCTAGGTTATAAGGCACTTGGAAGGTATTGAGAGGGGCATATGACGTGGTTGGTTGCGTTTGTGTAGGCACAACATATGGGTAGCTGGTCATCGGGGTAGAAGTTGAAGCCAAGGGCACTTGTGTTATGGGATTGGTAGGCACAAATTGATTAGGGGCCATCAAAGACAGTTGAGGGGTAGCCCCACTTGTTGAAGGGTAGATAGTTACTCTTGTGTTGATAGGTGCAAGAGTAGGGGGAATAGAGACCACTAGGTTTTGGAAGGGTGTAGAATTTGGTTGAGTAGTCTGCGGTTGATAAGGGGCCAAAACCGTGGTGGAAGTGGGGCCAGAGATGGAGGGAGAGGCCACACTTAGAAGGTTGGTCAAGCGCTGGTCATTGGTCAAGGCGATAGCCTGGGTGTCTACAGGTTGAACTACGGACGCTGTCGATATGGCCGCAGCCCTGACCAAAGAGGTAGGCATCCCATAAATTGGGTTGCCCAAGGAGTCTCGTGTTCGACTTCACGTGAGATAATGCTGCAAGGCTTTGACATTGAGGTCCAAGAATCTTTAAAAATCTTGGTCCCCTTCAGGGATGATGGGAGTCTGGGTCGGAGTCGGTTGAGTAGTTCTTTCAATCTCTGAGTGGAACTCCATTATGGGACTGGTTATGGATGGGGAAGACGGAAGCAGTTGATGTCTAGCGTGGTCAAGAAGAGCCTTGGTTTGACTGCAAGTCAGAACCATTCAAGGTAAGAAAGAATGTCCTCACAAGCTCAAACAAGCAGATAAGAATAGAAAAGATGAAGAACACAAGTAGACCCTAAACATTAAATCCCTAGGAATAAACTTTTAGAATCCTGTGGCTTATGCCTTAGAATGTGTGTAGGAAGATTGGCTTTTGAGACGGGTCCTAGAAGAAGTAGTCTATGGATGGTTTCAGGTTTGTTTAGGTGCTCAAAAGTCTGTGTTAGGTTCCGTACTTGGCCTAGTGCTAAGGAGCAAGCTCCCCTCACTTCACGAACCCAGTGATGAGCTGGGCCTGCTTAGCCAATATATACTTCCCCTAGAGATTATCCTCTGCCAGAGAACGGAGTGGGCTTTCCCCTTGGTGGTGAAATCTAAGTGGGATTGCTGGGATGGGTAAGGTATCCGCTGGGTGATGAAATCCCAGTTGGGCCTTGTCTCTGGTGAGTTTTGATGTTTGATTTGTGCAAGTGATTTGGTTGTGTAACATAAAGTGGACTACGATTAATTCATGATGCGGTTATTAATTACTAGGTGTGGACTAAGAAATGCAAGCAAGCAAAAATGAAATGCAATGTGTTTTAAGCCTAAGTTGAAATGTTAATTCGTATGAAGACAAATGGAGAAAGAGTTGAAGAATATGACTTTTGACTAGTCTATGATGTAAGAAAATAAAGAAGAGTTCTTTTTAATCTTGCTTATGATGTCTTTTGGAAGAGAAGAAAGAGGTGAAAAGGAAGAAACCTAATGCACCTATATGAATAGAAAGAAAAGAACCTAAGGAAGACCCTAGGGTCCCACCAGGCATGCCAAAATGTTTCCAAACAATATTCTCTTTTCACATTCAAGAAAGGAAAATGAGAAACAAAAGAGAATAGATGAGGGTTTGTACGTACCCAAATTATGGACTTGCACACCAGATTCAGATGATAGTAGGAACTCCTCTTTGGTTGTGGAGGATGACACCTGAAATAGAAAAAGACTAAAACATGAAAAACGTTAGATGACAAGAAAGTGGACTGCCAAGCGAAAGCTTGGTCCTAGAAGCGTAAAGACTTCTCAGAGGATGACAGTCCACTATTAAAAATAGAATATTTGATAGAAATAGAAATGATGAAGGATAGAATGAAATAAATAAAAAAGTAAATGCATACCTGATATGCAGCAAACTGCTTTGCACAGTCACTGGCATCGGTTATTCTACCGATGTCGGTTAGTCTGTCGACATCGGTGGGGGAAATGACTGGCATCGATTGGGGCAGTAGTCTAGGGATGAGGTCTGGGTGAGTTTTGGACTGGTTTCAGGGCTGTAGAATGATCTAAAAGGGTTTAAGTCTATTTTAATGGTCTGTGCAGGGATCTAGGTAGAGTTACAGGGATAATGGATAGACTGTATGTTCAGATATGGGAAGGCCTCTCAGTCTTTTCGGGAGGAAGTCAATAACCAAAAAATAAAATGAAAGCATAGAAGAATTGCTTACTTGTTTCCTATTGAAGAGAGAGTAGGAGACATGGTTGGAGATTGATTGCTGATGGTGTGTTGCAGACTGGTTGTAGATATTCGATGTAGAAGACCTCCAACAAGGTGATTGAAGTAGAGTACCTGTCCCTAAGAGAGAGAGATAGATTTTTTTAGTGGATTTGTTGAGTGAGTATTCACTGATTATTCTCACTAAGGTCCGATCCGAGAACGTCTTGAAAGAAGATCCGATAATGGATTGGAAATTGATTGGAAAATGAATAACGGGTAATGGATTGGGAAACAAATTAATGGATGCAGTTTTAAGGGTAACCGATGTCGGTAGAACTGCCGACATCGACCAAATAGTGATCGACGTCGGCGGCTTTAGAATGGGGACAGACACTAATTTTAGCCTTCTACCTATTCTTACACGCTGCCAGGGTCAAGGTTCATGGAAAAACGATTGAGAGGGGATAAATAGGCATGGGAGCGGATGACCAAGGGAGTAGACACAATTTCGGTGTCTACAAGGGGTGAGTGGTAACTCTAGTACTAATAGGTGGAAGGGTATAAGGTATAAAAATCACTACATTTTGAAGTGGGGTAGAGATTGGTGGGTTAGTAGTGATAAGGGGAATAGTGGCAATATGGGTAGAAGGTAACCCCATGGTGGGTGGAGTATGGGTAACAAAAGGTGAGGTTACCCCTATGTTAGAGGGGCTGATGGTTGGTTTAAGGGGTGTTTGGTTATTTTTTGGGTTATTTTATTGAGTTTGGATGGAGGTAATGGATGGGTTATTGGTCAAGGAATATGTTTGAGTGATCATAGCTTGGGTAGAGGTATAGGAAAAAAAGGTATCTCCCATAAGATGGGGAGGCATCCAATAAGGTAGATCACTAGGAGGAACTGAAGTAGGGGTGTGGTAAGATAAGGTGTTGAGGTAATATTGGAGGGCCATAGGGTTGTTATCAAGGAAGGTGGCAAAATCTACATCACCTTAGACAACTATCCAAGTCATGGTAGGATTGGGAAAAAAATGGGGAGAACCCTCAACATTTGAGGTATACTCCATGGAGGAAGACAAAGAGGAAGGTGACTCCTAATTGGTTTGGTTCTTCAACTGTTGTCTAGTAAAATCCATGTGAGGAATAGAAAGGAATAAAGGAAAGTTCACAAGTCAAACACAAAAAACACAAAAGAAAAAGTTCTCAAGGTAATCAAAAAAATACACTAGGGTGTGTTTTATAATCTTAGGGTACCTTTTGTCTCACTTTTAACTTATGCCTTAGTTGCAAAGTGTGAAGAATAACTTGGTTTATAGAACATATAGTATAAAAGAAGCCTATCTTTGGTTTTATGTGTTTAAGGATCTCAAAAGGATTTGTGTTGGAAATCAATATGTAGCTTGGTATTAGGGCCTACCCCCTCCCTTCACACATCATAAAGATAAGGGTATCAGGTGCTTAGCCAATATATACTAATTTCTAGAGTTTAGACTCAACCAGAGAGCTAAGTTTTGGTTTCTCTTCTTGGTAATGAACTCCAAGTAAGATAGACAAAGGGTGAAGGTGAACCACCAGGAGATGAAACCCTAGTCAAGCCTTTAATTTATATAATTGATTAATTGATTTGGTTTTGGTTTATGAGAACAAAGGTGAAATTATGATTGATTTACTTAGCCTTTAATTTTAACTACGTGAGCTAAACGTGCAAGAAATTAATGTATGTAAGGTTTATTTTATACCCAAAATAAATTTTTATTTATTTATATGAGTATATAATAAGGAAGGAAATGGCACCTAGATTCTACTATGTCCCCTCGAGCATGCCAAATTTTTTCTCTCAATTTTAGTTTTTTTTTTGGAAAGAAGAAATAAGAAACTAGATATAAGTATAGTAAAAGAACCTCTTTGTTTGTGCACACATGATCTAGATGATTGTGAAGATCTCCTCTTTGTCTTGGGAAGAATGACATATAGATAAAAAAATACTAAAACAAAAGTGTTGTTACATGGATAGCAAAGTGGATTACCTAGCATGAGCTAGATTTGAGAAACATGAGCTTATTGGGAGGCTGTCAATCCACTCTTTTAGAATAGTGAAGTTGAAAGAAATAAAGATGAAGTACTTGCATCCAATGATAGAAAAGAATGAAAGGGAATGAAAGAATGAATAAATTCTTGATAAATGAAATAAATTAATTATAAATAAGTGGGTCAATATTAATGCTAAATAGGTGAGGTTGGGTTCAAAAAAGAGGTGGGGATTTTATGAATAGGCAAAAAGATAGAAAGTGGAATTTAGTTGAGGGTAAGTAGGTGGAAATAACTTAATTTTATTTCCTACCATAGTAACCATCGGTAGTTATGGTAATCATCATTAATTAAGGTGAATGTTAGTAGTCAGGGTGACCATTGGTGGTTAAGGTGATCATTGGTGATTAGGGTGACCATCGATGGTTGTTGAGGATTATGATGGTATTCAAAAAAGGGCTTTATAATGGGTTAATAAGTTTTTGTATAGTTGGTTAAGGTTATGGGGTTATAATATATTATGTTGAAGGGTCTAATTCAGGCAAAGATGTCAAAAACCAATTAAACAAAACTTGAAATAAGAAATGTACCTAGTTTGTTGCTTGATGGCTGATGGTAGATTGGGAAGAAATTTTGGCAGAGTAATAGTGCATGTGGTTGTAAAAAAAATTTGGTAGAGGTTTGGGTTTATATCATAGTTTATGACTTCCTGGAGAGAAGACATATAGATAATTTCTTGATGCTAGAAGCTCCTAATGATTACTAGTTGATAGCTTGATTACCTGATTATTGGATCTTTGGATCTTTTTTTCACTTCATAATCCTCTCTTTTATAGTAAAAATATATGGAGGTGTAGGTTATATAAGTGTTAAAACTTGTTAAAAAAATTTAATTATTGATGTGTTAGCTTGCTACATGAATTTAATTATGATGTGTTTGTGTTTTCACACAAGCTGATTTTGAGTATCCAAGTTTTAGGGACTTGACCATCAATGATCAAGGTGACCATTAGTTGTCAAGGATAAAAGGTCAAGTAGGGTAAAAAGGTAGGTTAGTGAGTTGGTTTATCTATTTAGCTAACTTGACTCAGGGTCATGGTCAGAGGTTGGGTAATGGTTTGATCCAAGGGTGTTTTGACATCTAAAACCATCATGTGTAGTTTTCTAGTGTCTATAATAGACTAGAAAAATATCTATGGATCAAATTTGATTCATGTAAAGAGAGATATAATATGTGCATGAGTTCAAGGAGTTAAATGGATGACAATAGGATCTTGATAATGAATGAAAAGCTGATAGATGGTGAGGTTTAAGAAGAAACAAATCAAGATCAGTAGCCAATACTAAAAGTTGAAGGCATGGGACTTTGAGTAGAGGTCAAACATGTGACCTAAGTCAAACTAAAGCATGGTTGAAATAGATATGTCGCCATTATATATCAGTCAAAATATATTGAGTAGACACAACCATGTAGACAAGGTTGTCAATTTTAAAGTTCCATCACCATTAAAGTTTAGTCTCTACCTCTAGTTTGAAGATTCAAAACTTATAGAGTCCATCTTTTGGGGTTATAGTATAATTTTATGATTATGATAATTTATCTTCAAAGAATATTTATGCATATAGTGAGTCCTTAGCTTTCACAAGGTTTAAATATAGATTAGGTTTCTTTAAACCTATTATATTTTTAAAAAGGAATCAATATATCATGTGGGTTTTCCATCAATATTATAGCTATATGAAAAATAATAAATGAGATTGGTTTTCAATCTATAGTAAGGCCTATGCTTAGATATTGAAGTATAGGAAGATATGAATGGTTATGAACAAGTTTCTCATATTCAACATAGCTATATCCTTGATAAGTAGGTACCTATAGCCACTTAAATTAAATATGGCCATGGCTCTATCAAGTCTAAAGATACGAGGAGTTTGTCCTCATAATCAAGTCAAGTGGAAGATGGCACAGAGTCCCAGTAACATTAATACATGAGGATCTCAAGGATTTGGGACAACTATTGTCTTGATCATTGATGACTCATTATCTATTATCCCATGCATTTTCCCCATCTCTCTCATTCCCTTCATCTAAAAATACACTTCTAAGCTTAAAAATCTATCCTACTCTTGGGAATGACTAGACTCTACTAGGATTGATCTTTGTAACCTCTTGAGATAAATAAATGACTATTTCAAAATTTCATTATTCTGGTATAGTGTGTTAATGTTAGTTTGATTTTCATGTGTGGTATAAATCTCTCCCTTGTCAAGTACTAATCTCACCTAACTACTAGTTTATCTTGTTATGTAAGTCATGTTTAGTGTTTGATGCCATTTTATTAAAGCTATCAAGTGGATACATTAACTAGTTAGTGCCTTGAATCATATTTCTCTATCACTTCCCTTAGGTTTTGATCACTTGGTGAATCTCTACATAAAATTTTGATGCATAACATACATTTGGAGTTATAGATTTAGTCCTTTTCTTGTCTCATGAGTGTTTTTATAAGTTTAAATAGAGTAGATGAATAATAAATTTAAGTGTATCACCAATAGTAGCTTAGGGTTTCCCTTTCCATTTCTTTATCCCCCTTTTCACCCCATCAATTAGTAGGTTTTAGTATAAATGAAGCTAAGTTATACATCAAAGGAGCTAGCCTCATTAAAAAAAATAGAGGTATTACCCAAGATTAGGTAACCCATAGCCTAAGGTCATTCCCATGTTGGACTATATTTGAGTAGAGGACCTAAACAATCCTTTGTTAAGCTAAGGTGCAATCTAGGTCTACAATAGTTTGGGCACACCCAGTGGGACTTTCTAAATTGTTCACTGGTGAAGGGTTTTGGTATTCTCTTCATATAATCAGCCTTTAGAGGTAAGTGTTCAAACATTAATGGAAACTTTGAATCAAAGCTTCTAGTTGTAAGCAGTTTAGGTACTTAGTCATCATTATTTGGTATGTATCATTGCTCTTTTGATCAATATGTTTATTCTCTACCTAATCATCTTTCATATCATATTAGTAATGTTTATGGATTCACTAAAAGTGGTTCTCAAGTTTCATCCAATCAACCTTCTCAAGCTCAAGATGTCCCTAGTTATTCCCCAAACCAATCCATTTCAAGTTAGAAACATATGCTCTTAGGCTACCAAAGGTAGATTATAGACCTAACTACACAAAGGAGATATGGTCAAGATATCCTAATCATATCATTAATGACATGAGAAATGCATTATAACTAATGAAGGAAGAATGAAAACCTATTGAGGGAGAAAATTTGAAAAACCTCTCAAGTGATGTGATGGTTGTAAGTGGTTACATTTGAAGCATTAAGGATAAGTTAATAAGCCTTTAAGAATAATAGGTTCAACTCCATCAACCTTATGTATCATTATGTACACCACCTTACCCCTTATATATGCCCCCCATTCTTTTCCAAGAGGCCATTCCAAGTAACCTTTCATGTGTTTCTTAGATCTTCCATTCTTGGAATTCAATCCAAGAGAGCCTTCAAAGAAAGAAGGAAACTATTATGGATCAACTTATTATTGAGACCCGAGATTCCACTTATCTTCCTCAAGAATCCTCTTGTATCTCATACTATCCCTCTTATGCTCCTTATATTTATGAATCCCATAACCACCTTCAAGATAAGCTATTTCAAGAGAATATAGATAGGTAAATCAAAGAGTTAGATCTGAATGTGAGGAAAGAGGAAGAGAGTCAAAATCAAGAAGTGGCAACTATTTCTTACACATTCATCTCATGGAAGTCAATTTAGAAAGGTTTTCAAAAGGAAGATGTACTAATTAAAGTATCCAAAGCACCAGTTCAAGAGCCACCAAAGAGATCATTCAAAGTCCCTAGATGGAAGGATACTCTCATAAGTTTCAAGCAAGGTGAACTTATTCAGCCTCCCTCCATTTCCCTCTTAGAGAAATAACCTATTCTACAAAATATAGAGGAGGAGCTTGTAGTCATAGGTGAACTTGAAGAGGACAATGCAAGTTTTTATGATGAGGAGATCATGATAGACAACCCACTTAATTCAAAAAGGGAATAATAAGGTTTGAACTAACCTTCTTGGCATGTATTTGACACTAATGAACTAGATCTTGATGAGGAAAATCCTCAAGTTGAAAATAGAACAAACCTTGAATGGACTATTAAAGGTCCATTCTACATAGATGAAGAAGAGGATCAAAACCAAGAACTAGAGGTTGGTTCACTTCAGGATGAGTTGTCAAATGAAGGTAATCCTAATATATTATAGATAGAGGAGGGTAAATCAGACCTTAAAGAAGAAAAATTTGTATTTTTAGACCTTGGTTATGGGATTCATAAAGACAAGATGAAATATTGAGTTAGGTTGATGAAGAAGACATCTCAATTGCTCAGGTAATGTAGTTTGATGAGCTACCACTTTGTGTTATGGATGAGGACCTTAAGGGTGAACCAAGATTTTAATATGAACATGTGCATGAAGGAGAAGATCTTAATCAAATCAAGATTAATTTGCATACACTAGTAAGTGAAAAGGAGATGGAGGACTTGTTTGAGATCTTGGGAGAAGGCTATGTTCCTCTCTAAGGAGACTATCATCTAATTTCACTTAAATAGCATAATGATGGAGAAATGAAATGCAGGAGCGAGTTAAAATTTTATTACTCAATATTTATATCAACAAGAGGATGTCCCATCAAGTACCTATCTCAATTGAAAGATGACAAGGAGGATCCATCACTTGTTGTGCTTAATTTAGAGCACAAAGTTGAGCATCAAAAAGAGAAAGATTAACTTGTCCATCCACTCCAAGATGCTTGTATGTCCAATCAATCAGATTGGGTAGGTGAGTTTATTTTTGTTCTTATACTTATGTTTTTATGTAAAATTGCTTTCTACATTCAAAGAAGAAATAAGAAACTAAAATAAATGGTCAAGGCTAGAAGTACCTGATAAAGTCGTGTGCACCGAAATTAGACGTTGAAAGATTCTCCTCTTTTGCTGTGGAGGAATGACACCTGCGAAGAAAAGGCTAAAACACGGAAAAATGTTAGTCAAAGATATGGTGGGCTGTCAGGCGAACGCCCGATCCTGAAAGTACGAAGACTCCCTAGAAGGATATCAACCCACTGATAAAAAAGTAGAATATTGGACGAAAGTAGATAATAATGACAGAAATAAATGACAGAAAATAAAGAGTGCGTACCTGATATGCAGAACTATTCTGCACAGTTGCCGGCGTCGGTCTCTGTGGTGCCGGCGTCGATTAGGGAAGGTTCTGACGTCGGTTAAGGTGCCGTCGTCGGTCGGGGTAGTGACCGGCGTCGGTAAGGGCAGGTTCTGGAAAAGTCTGAACAGGGTCGGGACAGGGTCTGAGAGAGTCGGGACAGGGTCTGGGCAAGGTCTGAGAGAGTCGGGACAAGGTCTGAACAGAGTCTAGGGGTTTGAAGAATCGAGATGACAGAATTGATAAATAATAACTAAGGAAGAAATAAAACAAACAGAATAAATACTTACCTGCCAGAAGATGCGATGAAAGCCATAGTTGGAGTTGTCTGTGCAGTGCCGGATTGAGTGTAGATTGGTTGATGCCGAGAGTGGGTTGATGCTGAGAGTGTTGATGTCGGAGTTCGCAGGTTGATTGAATGATTGCTCGGGTTTGATTGATCAGCGTTTCGAATAGCGTTCAGGGATCCTGTCTCGAATGGTTGGCGGAGGTTGATGAAGGCGGGGGACGGTTCGTCAACCGTTTCGGGAAACCAAATGATAACTGGTAACGGATAACGGGAAGGTGACCGACGTCGGCAGGATTGCCGATGTCGGCCGATAAGTGACCGACGTTGGCGACATCGGCCGGGTAAAGACCGTCGTCGGCAGATGCATAATGGGGATAGAGTCTAGCTTTAGCTCTGTGCTCATTTTTACATGCTGCCAGGGTCAAGGTTGATGGAACAAGTGATCGACAAGGGTTAAATAGGCGAAGAAGGATAAGACGGGGAATGACCAGGGGAGTCGACACGATTTCAGTGTCTACATTTGCCCCTTTTTGTCTTGTTGGTTGTTCTGGACGAACTGCAAGACAAAAATAGGAGTGAGTGCCCCAGGTGAGGGATAAGGTTGATTTCGTCTTGTTGGTTGTTCGAATGAAGTGCAAGACAAAAATAGGAGGCAAAATGCCCCGAGTGATAAGGTTGATTTCGTCTTGTTGGTTGTTCGAATGAACTGCAAGACAAAAATAGGAGGCAAAATGCCCCGAGTAAGGATAAGGTATTCCCCCTCAAAGCAGGAGTCGAGGGAAGGGAACCGGGAATCGGGTGCTGATTTGACAAAGAGTGGATGAAAAAGGGGTGAGGGTGAATGCTGCAAAAGTTGTGATTGCGCGCATACCACTGCACGAGATGGTCAGGCCAAAGTGTCGTAGGTCAGGGGTCAAGGAGTGCCAAAATTGAAGTAACTGGGCCCCAGCATTTAGTCGTCTGCTGATCGGGTCACTCAATCTAAGCTGAAGCTCCAAATGGGTCGTCACGTTCCAGGTATCCTGGGCTCAGGAAGTGCTCCTAAAAACACGAAAAAGTCACAAGTAGTGTGGATCAACCGGCTTGCGATCCTATACTTGTGAGGGTCCAAAAAGGTCTGCACACAATTTTGCTAACCAGTCATGAGGTAGCATACATGCAAAAACAACCAAGGCAACAACATCTTGGAAGTGGTCGAGGTCGGAGGAGATAGGCATGATCTCCAATGGTTGGTGGTCGAGGGATGGATGAATGGACGAAAGGATGAAAGGATGCGGCTGAGCTAACCCCAGAAGACCCCATGTCAACTGAGTGCTGCCTACATAGCCCTGGTGATAGGGCCTCAGGTCGATGTAGTTCTCCCTAAAAGGGAGGAAGGGTCAAAGGGATGGAAATGGGTCATGGTGAAGGGCAAGGTTATGGTTAAAAGAAGGAAAGAAGGTTTGTCCATCAGAGAGATGAACAAACGAGAATGGTCGAGCTAACCCCAGAAGACAGTCGTGTCATCTGAGTGCTGCCTACATAGCCCCTGTGGAAGGGCCTTAGACCAATGTAGTTCAGACAAAGGGTCCGAGTGGTAGACAGGTGGTTAAAATGGTTGATAGATTGGTCATGGTTATGATGAAACGATGAGGAAAAAAAGATGCTGCAGCCTTTTCCAAATGGTGTATTCTGCAACATTGGTTGAGGGGTTTTTCATCCCTAGCAATATTCCATATTCGTGATGGATGTATGCTAAAAATGAATTGAGGTCTATTTATGCTTCAGCAAGTAGTGGTTTATGCTAAACATAAATTGTGGCGAGTCGATAGTTTCCATGTGTATTGGTGCCCATAGAAACTAGGGTGAATAGGCTAGGTCATGTTGATGGTCTGAAAAGAGAGTTGAGCGAAGTTGATTGACAAGTGATGAGGGTGAATGTGACCAAAGTGCAGAAGAAGTGAAAAGCATATTGCTCTTTCATTGACAAGGACCAAAAAGATAGCATAGATAGGGGTTATGAGAATCAAGAGCCCCATTCATGCGTGACGTCGTTGACCATAGTTATGTTAGAGCGGTAATCGAATCACTTAGACATTAAAGTGAGCTCGAAGTCCCTTGAGCAGGTGATAGGAGGAGGAAAGGGTAACCCAGTTTAAGAGCAGGAATAACCTTGCCCCTTTTTATAGGAGACCCTGAGACAACTACAAGCCAAGTCCGTGACTCATTTTTTTTTTTTTGGCGCAGACTGATCAATGCGGGAAGCCTGCATAGAGATTTCATTTGCTTTAGTGGTCAGGTTGTGAATCTGATCAATGCGGGAAGCTTCTAAAATAATGCTGTTTATTGCTAGATTAGTCATAGCCATCCTTCGAGGGAGTGGTCTAGATTTTTGTTTAATATAAAGGCTTTTGAATAGCTGTCCTTCGAGGGAGCAGTCTATTTATTACAGCAATGATAGTACAGCTGTCCTTCGAGGGAGCAGTCTGTTTTTTTAATTTTGATACTGATATAGTGACCATGGATATGTTTTGACATCTTGATTTGTTTTGATAGAAGTGTGAGTCATGGACAAGATTATAGAAGGTCAAGGGCTCCCTTTTATTAGGACAAAGCATCCATACATCATAAAAGGGTTATAGGAATTGTTAAGAGGAATAGGGTTGAAAGGAAGTAGGATGAAGAGGACGGGGATTGCTCAAGGGACGAGCTCAAGTTAAGTGTCAAGTGGACGAATACTCGACTAGCAGTAGAACGGTCGCAGATGCAACGCATTAAGAGGCTCAGGGTCTGATAAGTCCTTGGTGTATACTTGTGCGTGATAATAAAAGGTCCGAGCCAATTAGGAGCAAACTTGCCCCATTTGCCTCTTTTCGGATTGGTCAGGTGTTGATTGATGAGTGGATGTGAAGTTGGTTGATATGGTTGTTGATTGATCGAGGCAGGTTGAATGTTTTGATAAAAAGATTGGTCAATGTTTGGTTGAGATTTGGTCATTTGATAAGTGGTCAATGGTTGGGTGAGGGTTGATTGGTTGGTATTTGGTCTTTGGTTGGGTCGAATGTTTGGTTGAGGTCGGGTTAAATGTTTGGTTGCTAGTCTGGTTGAGGTTAAGTTGAAAGAGTGATTGATATGTGGTCGAGACTGTGTTGAAAAATTGGTCGAAGTTTGGATGAAGGTTGAATTCCCCCAGCGGCTAGGGAGAATGTTTGACGGATTAGTTAAGGTCGATTGAGGTTTAGTGGTTAGATGAACTGTGTTGATGTCGAATAAAGGGGTTAAAGGCAGCGAAGGGACCACAGTCTGTTGTGGAGATCCCGATTTAGATGACGAGGTTGGAGAGGTATGGGTTGGTGTTGATAATTTGTCAAAGGGGGGGCAAGAGGATCCTTGATAAGAAAGGAATCCTTTTTCCGGTGGTGACGAATGACAGCTTTAAGAGCGCAACAACGCTCGGTGTCATGTCCCGGAGTGTGATGATAATGACAGAATTTAGAGTTGTCGAACCAAGATGGCCTTGATCCGAGAGTTGATGAGTGGGGTGGTGTTGAAGGTTTGTTGATAACGTGGTCGAGAAGAGAGGTGTCATTCCCTAGACATTGGTGAATGACGACCTTGAGGGCATGACAATGCTCCGTGTCGTGCCCAGGCATGCGATGATACGCACAAATGCGAGTGTCATCGAACCATGGTGGTTTTGGTCCGAGAGAGTGATATGGTCTAAGAGGCGGGAGATTGAGATGAGAGGACTGCAACAATTGCCGTAAGAGCAAGGCATATGAACCTGCTAATGGGTCGAGATGTCTTATTGCAGAGAGGGTTGGTGACATTGGTTTGGGAGGCGAAGGAGGCGTTGGTCGATGGTTTGAAGGAGGTATAAGTCTGACGGGTTGATAGAATAATGGAGGTGACTTACCTCTGTGAAGTATGGGAGTGAGAAGCACTCTGAGTAAAGTAGACGGATGTGGGCCCAAGATTGAAGCTAATGACGAAGATAGGGGAGGAGGCCTCCGGTGTGGTTTAGTAGCCTTCTTTGGTTTGGGTTGAGGGCCACCTTTATGTGAGGCAAGATTAGATGTGGGGCGAACACCAAGAGGTTTAATCTCTTTGGGCATGATGGATGCCTGCGCGGGTTTGGACTTAGATGTGGATGGTTTTTCTCTCGATGGAGAAGAGATTGAAGGTGTGGGATCTTTAAGTGGAAAGAGCTCTGGAGTAGTCATGGCTTCTATGTGTGGTTGAGGAGTCAAAAAGGTATGATCGTCTATAGATGATAATAAGGATGAAGGCGAGGAAGCTGGTGTTGATGTGGTCAAAGCGTCCTTCAATATGGGAGAAGTCAATGGAGGACAAGTGGGAGAAGAAAGTTCTTCGCCATGTGGAGGAGGTATAGGGGAAGAAAGGTCTTCCACCTGTGAAAAAGGTTGGTCAGGGATAAGAGAAAAGATAGTGTCGACCGTGTGTATATCATGGTCTTGAGGGTCATTGGTTATAGTTTGGACGTTGTCTTGAGTAGGCGGGTGATTAGAAAGGGGTTGCTTGAAGATGTCAAGGTTTTGGTTGGGCGGTGCATTCAGGTTATCCAAAATAAGATTGCCCTTGTCGAGCATGTCCTGGACGATGTTTTTGAAAGTTTGATAGTGATCCGTGTCATGGCCTTTGACACGGTGATAGTTGCAAAAGTGATTTTCCCTGTACCATGTAGGGATAGGTGTTGAGGGGTCGAATTGATGTGGTCGGATTGGAGGGAGATTGAGGACCCCCTGCTTGACGAGTTTATCCAAGACAGAGGCATATGACTCTCCAATTGGAGTGAATTGACGCTGTATGGATTGACGTTGAAAATGTTTATTGATGTAGTCTAATGTTGAAGATGATGAGCGGTTGGTTATTGTTGAAGATGATGGTCTAAAGATGACAGTGTTTGCCGACCCCTTGGAGTGAGAGTGGGTAGAAGAAGGTCTGGAAGAAGAATGGTCATTGGTTCTTGTGTTAGTGTTACACAATTTGACCTTATCTTCTTCAATGGTGCGGAGTTCAAGCTTTCGGGCCATGGTGAAGGCCTCGTCGAAAGTGTGGAATGTTTGAACCCGCAAGGTGGACGAGATGTGACTGACACATGCTCGGGAAAAGAGCTCAATGAGCTCAGGTTGAGGCAAGGAGAAGGAGAGCTGATTAATCAAGCTTCTCCAACGAGCGACAAAGTCGACGATTGATTCATCGTCAAACTGTCTGATGGAGTAAAGGTCTGTGATTGATACTTGTTTAGTGATATTGATTGAGAAATGGTCAACGAATAGTTGGGCGAGTTGGATGAATGAAAAGATAGAATGTCTGGCAAGAGAACTATACCAGTCAAGGGCGGGGCCAGAAAGCGACATAGGGAACGTGCGCAAAAGCAACGCATCGTCATGGGCAATAAGATAACAGGCATGTCTAAATGCCTTTAGATGTTGTTGTGGGTCTTCCTTGCTCTGGAAATGAGAAAACTTAGGAAGCTCCCAATGGTTGGGGTATGGTCGGATAGGGACAGAAGGGTGGATGGGCTCGTTGTAAATTTGGTCATATGAAGAGACATTACTTGAACCGGAGATAGAAGCTTCGAGACTGGACATTTTATCCATCAACATCTTGATGACGTCTGCTGACAGATTGGCGGGTTGAGCGCCCCCTAGGTTGTAAGGCACTTGGAAGAGGTTAGAAGAGGCGTACGACGTAGTCGGTTGTACAATATACGAATGACTAGTCGCAGGGGCAGAAGTAGAGGTTAAGGGTGGTTGGGTTATGAAGGTAGAAGGCATAGGCTGACTAGATACCGCCAAAGGAGGTTGTGTGATGGTATTGACGAAGGGCGAGGTAGGCACTCCTGCATATATAGGCGTAAGAGTGTGCGGGGTCGAGACAATCAAGTTCTGGTATAATGTAGAACTTGGTTGAATTGCAGGCGGTTGAGGGGGTAACGAAACCCCGGTGGAGGTTGGTCTAAAAATAGACGAGGAGGCCGAACTTTGCGTATAGGCCATGGTCGGGTTAATGGTTGAGGCGAAAGGTTGAGTCATAAAAGGTTGGGTGGCGAACGGTGTTGATGTCGTCGCCACGTCGTCCGAAAGGTCCCGCATTGGTTTTCTTGTGAGATAGTTTTGGAGGGCTGCGGTATTGAGGTCCAAGAATCTTGCAAAATCTTGGTCCCCTTCTGGGATGATAGGTGTCTGGGTTGGAGATAGTCTGGTAGGAATTCTTTCGGTCTTCGAGTAGAACTCCATTATATGATTGTTTATAGACGGGGTAGGTGAAAGCGATTGATGGTTAGCGTGGTCAAGAAGAGCCTTGGTTTGACTACGTGTCAGAACCATTCAAGGCAAGAAAGAATGTCCTCACAAACTCAAACAAGCAGATAAGAACTAAAAAGATGAAGACACAAGCAGATCCTAAAACCCTAGAAGTAAATTTTTAGGATTATAGTGGCTTATGCCTTAGAATGTGTGTAGTGGAAGGTTGGCTTTGTGAGTCAGGTCCTAGAAGAAGCAGTCTATGGATGGTTTCGGGTTTTGTTATGGTGCTCAAGAAGTCTGTGTTAGGGTCTGGTACGCGGCCTGGTGCTAAGGAGCAAGCTCCCCTCACTTCACGATTCTAGTGGTTAGCTGGTTTCTCTTAGCCAAAATATACCTCGCCTAGAGATTAGCCTCCGGCAGAGAACGGAGTGGGCTTCCCCCTTGGTGATGAAATCCAAGTAGGGTCACCGGGACGGGTAAGGTATCCGCTAGGGGATGAAATCCCAGTCGGGCCTTGTCTCAGGTAAGTTTTATGTTTGTTTTGTGCAGGTGGTTTGGTCGTGTAACATCAAGTGATCTAGATTAATTCAATATGCGGTTTAATTACTATGTGTGGTCTAAAAGATGCAGGCAAACAGAAATGAATGCAAAGTGTTTTAATGCCCAAGTCGAAATGTTTGTTCGTATGAAGACGAATGGAGAAAGAGTCGAAGAATATGAGTTTTAGCTAGTCTAGAAGTGCAAGAAAGAAAGAAATGTTCGTTTTAGTTCAGCTTATGATGTCGTTTAAGAAGAGATGAAAAGAGGCGAAAAGGAAGAAACCTAATGCACCTAAATGAACGAAAGAAAGAAAGAACCCAAGGAGGACCTAGGATCCCACCGGGCGTGCCAGAATGTTTCTATGCAAAATTGCTTTCTACATTCAAAGAAGAAATAAGAAACTAAAAGAAATGGTCAAGGCTAGAAGTACTTGATAAAGTCGTGCGCACCGAAATCAGACGTTGAAAGATTCTCCTCTTTTGCTGTGGAGGAATGACACCTGCGAAGAAAAGGCTAAAACACGGAAAAACGTTAGTCAAAGATATGGTGGGCTGTCAGGCGAACGCTCGATCCCGGAAGTACGAAGACTCCCTAGAAGGATATCAACCCACTGATAAAAAAGCAGAATATTGGACGAAAGTAGATAATAATGACAGAAATAAATGATAGAAAATAAAGAGTGCGTACCTGATATGCAGCACTGTTCTGCACAGTCACCGGCGTCAGTCTCTATGGTGCTGGCGTTGGTTAGGGAAGGTGTCGACGTCGGTTAAGGTGCCATCGTCGGTCGGGGTAGTGACCGGCATCGGTAAGGACAGGTTCTGGAAAAGTCTGAACAGGGTTGGGACAGGGTCTGAGAGAGTCGGGACAGGGTCTGGGCAAGGTCTGAGAGAGTCAGGACAAGGTCTGAACAGAGTCTGGGGGTTTGAAGAATCGAGATGACAGAATTGATAAATAATAACTAAGGAAGAAATAAAACATACAGAATAAATACTTACCTGCCAGAAGACGCGATGAAAGCCATAGTTGAAGCTATGAAAACTAGATGTTTAAATTCAAATGTTCCAAAGATGAATGCAAGGTTGATAAGTGTCCAAATATTGGAATTTAAAATCAAATTTAATGGTGCACATTGATTGATAGGGCCAGTGAGTCTCAAATATATGATAGATCACATTTGATTATGCATTAAAGATCAACAGTGAACATCAAGTCAAAATTTTAGTGGATCCTAAGATGAATGCATAGCTAAAAGTGTTAATATCTTAGGTACCTAAATAGGTATCTAATGATGTGTAAATATTGACAAGGAAAGTGGGACCAAATATATTTATTATGTGTGTTCATTCATACAAAGTAGATCTAATGGTGAGTAATGGGTCTAGTGGATCCTAAGAGTAAATGCAAAGGTGATTAGTGTCTCAACTATGATAGACTGGTATAAGATCTATGGATTAAATTCAATCCATTCAAAGGGATATCTATGGTGTGTATAAGGTCAAGGAGTCATAGGATCTTGATAATGAATAAAGAGGTAACAAATGACATAATTTAAGAAAACCCAGATCAAGATCAGTGGCCATTATTAAAAGTCAAAGACATGAGTCTTTGAATAGAGGTTGAACATGTGACCTAGGTAAAACTAGAGTATGCTTCGAATATCTATGTCACCATTATAGCTTGGTTGAAATCCATTGATCAGACACATTCATGCAACTAGGGTTGTCAATGTTGAAGTTTCATCACCATTAAGTTCAGTCTCAACCTCTAGTTCTAAGATTTAGAACTTATAGAGCCCATCTTTTGTGGTTGTAGTATCATTTCATGACTATGATCATTGCTCTTTATATAATATCTATGCATATAGTGTGTCCTTGGCTTCCACAATGTTCAGAGGCAAAATAGGTTTATTCAAACCTATTATAGTTCAAAAAGAAAGCTATATAGCCTATGGGTTTTTTTATCAATATTATAGCAATATAAAAACCAATAAATGAGATTGGTTTTTAATCTTTAGTAAGACCTATGCTCAGATATTCAAGTAGGGTCATATATGAATGGTTATGAATAAGAGTCTCATATTTGACATAACCAAATCCTTAACAAGTAGGTACCTATAACTACTCAAAGTATATATGTTCATGGCTCTGTTATGTCCAAAGATATGAGGATTTTATCCTCATAAGCAAGTCAAGTGGAAGATGATATAGAGTCCCAGTGACATTAATACATGAGGAGATTGAAGAGTTGGTACAACTATTATCTCAATAATTTATGAGTCCTTATCCATTATCCCACACATGATCCCCATATCTCTCATTCCCTTCTGCTATAAATATAAGATTATAAGCCATGAAATATATCCCTCTCTTGGTCATGAATAGACTTTGCCAAGATTGATCTTTTTAACTTCTTAAGATAAATACATGACTATTTCATAATTCTGGTATAGTGTGTTAATGTTAGTTTGATTTGCATATGTGGTAAAAATATATCCCTTATCAAGTCCTAATCTCACCTAGATACTAGTTTATCTTGTTATACAGATCATTTTTAGTGTTTGATGTCATTTTATTAAAGCTAGCAAGTGGATACATTGACTAGTTAGTACCTTGAATCAGGCATCTCCATCACTTCCCTTAGGTTTTGATCACTTGGTGAACCTCTACATGAAATATTAATGCATAACATACATTTGGAGTTGTATATTTAGTCTTTTTTTTTTCTCATTAGTGTTTTTAGAAGTTCAAATAAAGTGGATGAATAATTAATTTAGGTGAATCACCAACAATAGCTCAAGGTTTCCCTTTTAGTTTCTTTCTCCCCCTTTTCACCCTAGAAATTAGTAGGTTTTAGTGGAAATGAGTAAAGTGATACATGTAAAGAGCTAGCCTCATTAAAAATCCTAGAGGTTTGACCCAATATTAGGTAACCCTCAGCTTATGGTCATTCCCATATTGGGCTAGATTTTAGTAGAGGACCTAAACAATCCTTTGCTTAACAAGGGTACAATCTAGGTCTAAAAGTATGTTTGAAGGCAATATTGTGTGATATATTGATAGGCATTGTAATACCTTCAAGGGTACCTTTATGCATGTTAAAAAGGTGTCTCTTTGAAGACACTATTGGGTGATACCTTAAAGGGCATTCTAATACATTCAAGGTTACCCTTATGCATGTTCTAAAAAATTCTCCTTCAAGTCACTACTAGGTGATACCTTGAAGGGCCTTATTATACCTTCAAAGGTAACCTTAAAGTATCTCCTAGAAGATACCTTTCAAACATGAATAAGAGTGTATTTTTACTTTAAGGTAGTTCTTAGGATATACCTTCAATTTACCCATGAAGGTATTACAAGGCCATTGAAGGCATGTCCTAAGAGATACCTTGGAGGAAAATGACATACATTCAAGGGTACATTGAAGGTATCCCTTAGGAGATACCTTTCAAACATTTATAAGGGTACCCTTAAAATTATTAAAAGTCCCTTCAAAGTATGTCTTAAGGCACTATGAGGTGATACACTGAAGGGATTGTAATAACTTTAAGGGTACCCTTATACATGTTATAAATGTATTTGATTAAAGGAACTATTGGTTAATACTTTTAAGGGCCTTATAATACCTTCAAAGGTACCTTATAGGTATCTCTTAGGAGATACCCTTCAAACATGAACAAGAGTTGTTTTTTCCTTTAATGTAGCTCCTAGGAGATACCTTCAAGCTACCCATTAAAATTTTATAAGGAAATTTAACGCATATCCTAATATATTGCATGAATGGCATTGTCATACATTCAAGGGGATGTTGAAGGTATCTCTAGGAGATACCCTTCAAAAATGCATAAGGGTAATTGTTGACTAAATTTGACTTCAAGGTTAAATTTGGACCCCTATAGGTAAAACATGTGGGTTTTATATGTTTTATGGGTATAATACTTTGTCATTGGGTATGTTATAGGTCTTTTGATGTCATTTAATTCTATATTAGCCTTGGTCTTGGTCTAATTAGTCAATTTATCATTTTGAGTCATTTTAAAGTCTTTTAGGGGTCATAAATGCAAGTGGCATAGTTTTTAGGTTTCCAAAGTGTCCTTATTTTTTATTAAATGTCCAAAAAGTCAAATTCCCTATTATGAACGTTAGTCTCATCTAAAAATTGTAGGTTATCTAACTAAAGGTCAAGTAATCAACTAAAAAATGAGAGTTTGGCACTTGTACAATCCATGAGGGATGGTGACACATGTGAGAAGGCCATAAAAGGTCTCTTCATATTCCTAAAGTTAATTGCATTCTTGACATGCTATTAAAGCTCCATTTTTGAGCTAAAACCATTTGGCTCCTTCTTTTCCTTTCTAGACACATAGAAGCGGTCAATAGGTTTATGTTTGGTATGAACAATAAAATAAATTTTAGGTAAAATACTTTTAGGAGGTGGTATTCACCCATTTAGATAAATTTACATAAAAATAATTTGAATATTTTTCAACCATGATTTATGAACCATCTCTAACAAGTTGACTGTGCTTTTTTGTTCATTGTTTCCTGCACCCTATAGGTTTTGTTCCAATTTGGACAAGTTCATACAATCCAATTAGTTATTTTGACTAAAAAGTATGTTGGATATATTTTTATATGAACTCAATTCTTAGTTCAATTTTTAATGATGTTTTGATAAGAAAGTTATCTCATGTTATAGGAAAGTGTCACCATTGTGAAGCTTTAGTCAAGTTTTCCTTGTTACGGATTATGTGTTTATATTCATAGGTCTCATGGTAATGGGATTTGATTTTTAACATGTATCAAGGACATAATATCACCTCATTTCATTTTTGGTTTCATCACACCATGCTTTGAGCAAATATTTAGCCTTGCCATTCTCATAGTCAACTATCCACTCACTCTCACTTGTAGTCACATGTATGAGACTTGCATAGCTTGTTCATGGAACTATAATAAAGGTGTATCAATATATTAAAGTCATAAAGATATTAATAGAGTTAATTTAGATGTTTGAGTAAAATTCAAGGTTGGTTGTAAGCTTATTCACCACACCAATCAGTCATTAGTTATCCCTGTCTATTTTATTATAGGTGTTTGCAAGAGTTTTTCATGTTGGAATAAATGTTTTGAGACTTGTATCAAGATTATTATAATTCAAAACACTAATTTTAGTAAATTAAAATAGTAATAATCATATTTATTATACCATTCATCAACATACACTACCTATATTACTATCCACTACGTATGCACACAAACTCCTACCATTGAAATGCACCTATAGGTGCCCTCATGGAGAATCTCATGTTGAAAAGGATTATCTAAACTAATAAATGTTTTTATGGTAAAAAGAGTCTACTTGGAATCTTTAGAAAATGACAAAACTTCATTTAAACTCATAGACCACAAATATTGCTCTCATTCCATTCACTACCTATACACATGACAATGTTTACTTACAGGTGCTTGCAAGAGAGAATCAAGTTGGAATAAAGGTTTTGAAATGGTTTTCAAAGTATTCATAATGATAATCACCCATTTGAAAAATTGGATAATACTCTAGGTCTATTCATGAGATTAAAACATATATAGTGTCCATGTTTCCTCATTACCTATATATGAAATCTCCACCTACAGGTAACATTATAAGAGATATGAGGGTCCTTGTATGGAGAGGATTGGAAAATATATAACCCTTATTCAGGTCATAGTAGGTTTAAAACATCATGTTAGACTTATTTTAATTTATAGATTGATAGGCAAGGTTGAGGGTCACTTCAAAACACCATGACTATAGGTTTAGGGATCAAATCCATAAAACAGGAAAACAAAGGCCTAAAGTCATTTGGTTGTCAATAGTTTTGAGGCACCTAAATGGATTTATACTATATACCCTACATAAGAAACAAAATATACAAAAGGAGTGATGATTTTAAATAATAGAGGTTGAAAGTTTGAAGGCTCAAAGTTGCCTACAAAGACACTAAAATCCTTCATTGACATCTATAGGATTTTGAGTCTTTGAGTAACCTTTTTTTTCCAAGTTGGTACTAAACCATGTCATTAAAGATAAATATTTAAAAATAGTCAAAATGGTATTCATGATCAAAAGGATCATTAATAGATGTGGATATGAACTAATTGGGGGCCTAATACACACCTATAGGTGTCCCACCATTTGAGAATGCACACCTACAACTGACTATAGGAACATACATGACAAGCTGTCATTATAACTCTCATTTAATCAATGCTCAGATTGATGTCTTATCAACCAAGGTTGGTGTCTGAAGCTATTTTCAGTAAGGCTTAGGATAATAGATCTAGATGTATACTATGTGGGGGTGTTGTGCTGGTTATAATCTATTCTTATCTATAAATGTTCCTAGAACTAATGAATTTAATCTTGATAGAAGCAAACAAAAGAACTTGACAAGCCACTCATTTACTGAAAAGGAAATAACACACTTTGCTAAAAAAAAGAAATAACACACTTGCTGGAAAAGAAATACACACTTGCTGGAAAAGAAATACACTCTTGTTGGAAAAGAAATGCTTTGAATAAAGGAATACTTTATGCTTTCTAAATCTAATTGTATTAAAGAAATTCAATTATTACCAAAATACTTAATTAACTTAAATTCAAGAATTAACATAAGATTACCTAAATACCTGTAACAATTCCTGAGTCTGAGCAGAGTGGGCCCTTGCTCCTTTCAGATTCAAGAACAGAACTTAATCAACCTTAATAATAATTCATACAAATAATTGTAGCTAGACTATATTTTGTAACACACCTTAAAACTATCTTTTGTATTCTCTATTATCTGTTATTTTTTTGAATGTAAAATGTTCTTCATTATATGTCGATACAAGTAACTTAGAATAGATATGCAGTAAAATAGGGATTCCTAGTTAATATGATCATCTGAATATAGAAGATTGGATTTCCAAGAAATCCATTTATACAAGAAAATAGGAGTATCAATTTATAATAGAACTAGAATATAGATGTCTTAAAATACTATGAATAAATCCTTCAAAATGGCAAACAGTCGATCTTCTTGGCAAACACCAGTTGGAATGATTCTTCTCCTTTTATTTAGTTGCCATCTGGCTCATTCAACTCCTTATTTCCATTGAGTCCTTAGAGTTGACCCTATAAAGTAGGAAGAAGTGACCTGTACAATTCGTAGATTCCAACCTATGGAGTTCATAGATTTAAGCCTATGGAGTCCATAGATTTGAGCCTACGAAGTCCGTAGTTTTGACCCTGTGGAGTCCATAGAGTTGAGCCTATGGAGTCCATAGATTTGAACTTGTGGAGTCCATAGTTTTGAGCCTACGAAGTCTGTAGATTTGTTAAATGGAAATCAGAATCAAACTTCCTTTATATGCTACTGGAATCACCTATTTTTGAGCATTCCTTTTAATCAGAATATCACTAAAACATGCAATTGTGTTAGACGCTAATGGCAAAGTGTAGGTTTAGTCTTTGGTTAATTATAAACAAAACAAATAGCTATTTTCCATATAACAATTACTTAACAACCTATGATTTTCATAAGATAGTATCCTATTTGAGATGATTCAAAAGAGTTCTTATGTTAGAATGAGCTATATTTTGAGCTCATCATTTCCCCCAGACTTTACCTTTTGCAAGTCCCATTGCAAACTGATTATCTTTGGTTCTGATTCTTGAATCTCTCTTCAAAATGTTTACTCAAGTTATAATCTTCAAATTCATCTATAATGTGCCTATCTACATTGCTAGTAAAGCCTTGATGCTCTTAAATCATTTGTTCCCAGATATCAAATTGTTCATCAGACTGTGGAGACCAGTTCTGCCATCCTGGAATAGGGATAATGAATAGAGGGGGTTGATATCTCATTCCAATCCATTTCTTTTCACCTCCTGAGTTTATGACTTCAATCAACATTTCAAGGATTGAGGTTTATCTTCGCATGCTCCACCTGATATTTCTTGGAGACATGACTTCTCTTCTTCTCAGGAATACTGATAATTGATCCTATCTCTTTATAGTTGCAAAAACTACTACATCAAAATGCTGCCTAGAAAATAAATCAAAGGAAACAGTGCAGTCATACAAAGCTTGAAAATAATGTGTCTTTACTTCATCTCTGTTGTAAGCATAGATGAAGTTTCATTTAACTAATCTTGGTAGAGAGAATGCTGGCCTAATGCACAATCCTGTTGTTTTGACATGGTTCGTATACTCTTCAAATCAGCTTTTCCATGCAATCTGGTTCTTGAAGTTAGAGTAAAATACCCTCAACTTAACTTCCCCCACATGAAAATTTATCAGGAACTTGTTGTCGTCATGGTCTCCTAAGAGGAAATCATGCAGATAAAATTCACAGAGTAAATCCTATTGATCAGGCTATGAATCATAGAAAATTTCAAGGAATGTGGTTGGCTAAAAGATTTTTTAAGGAAGATTATAGGAAATTCTAAGGATTTGCCATCTTTAAAACTATTCAAACAAGAATAGACTGTATGCAGGAGAAGGATTTTTGCAAGCCAAAAGAGACTCTCCTAGTTTGCATAAATCTTGTAATCTGTCTTCTAATTATTGGACTTGAATTTCCAATGCCTATTTTTATTTTTATAATTCTTTGTTTGAATATTGTGTAGCTTTATTTTTCTATTTGAGTTTAAGGTACTCTTCTTCAATTTGATCCAGTATTTGCAAATAAAAATTACCTGTTTGGGTGGTTTGGCATCCTTGGTCAACATATGTCTTGGAAGGAATAGATGTAGTGCTGTAGGGCTTTTCAGAAGAAGTTATCAGATTCTGTTATTTCCTATTATCTTTCTTCAAGTTTTCTACATATACCCAAACATCTACTTTTTCAAAATCTCACATCTATACTTCTATTCTCAATCTCTAAATTTTTGCCTCATGTTCAAAAGATACTGTCTTCAACTGCTATATTTTTGCAATGTGATTTTCAGATGTAGTATCTAGTTGCTGTTGTAACAAAGAAGTGATATGTTCTTGGTTTGAAGTTGAATTTTTAACTCATTAATTTCAAGTGTTTGTTGTTGGATAAGAGCTTGAGTTGGGATAGTTCCAGAGTTAACTGTACAATTGGATCATTTGGACTGGATGGTCCTCCTTTCTCTTTATACATAGCTTTTCTCTTAGTGCTTTACATGTCAATTGAAACATGGGATGCCTTCATCATTTTTGATTCTTGGGCCATATCTACAACATCTTCTATGGTAATTTTTTATATGATAAGTGGAGAATTCTATCCAATAGGAATTATTTCAATATTTGAATTTGTTTATTCAATAGAATGAGATGTTATCTTAAGGCTATCTAAGATATCTACAACTTTTTGTTCATCATCATCAGCTAGAGTCAACTGTCTTCACCTTCTGGTTACCCTCTATGCCACACTTGGCTGAGTGTCTTTTTTGTTATAGGTCTTTTGGTCTTCTCAAGTTCTAAAGTAGCCTTCCATTTCAATTTTCTCCTTCTAAATAGGGGAGTTGGCTACAATTCAGATACTTGAGGTTCTTATGGTGACCGAGAAGGTTCTACAATTTGCTGACTTTGAGACTTTGTAATCCTCCTTGAGGAAGTAGAAGGAATGACCTGAGACATTACAGTTAGTGATTGTTTCTCTAGAATTGTACCACTTGTTATTGGAGTAGATGGAGGTAAGTCCATAGATTTAGGCACAAGTAAATTTGAAACATTCAGTATTACACTGCTTAGAAACATCTCCCAAGCTTCAATACTCTACTGAAGGAAATGATGTCAAATGAGTAGGTGGATGAGACCATGGTGTCTTAGGGCATCATTAAGAGTTGTGGCCAAGACCTAAATGGCTCCATATAAAATCTATGGCAGGTTCATTTTGCATTGAGGGTTCTAGTGTCCATGCTTCAGGTGTATCAACATTTTCATGGCTTTGCCCTCTAACAAACTAGTCTATCCCTCACAGGTAATATACTTGATCACCCATTTGGTGACTAACCTTCAGGGTTTAGGAAGTGAATTTATACTAACCCCCTTAGTTTTTCCCCTCGAATAAACTAGACAAGAAGTTCTCATTTGTTCATTCCCATTGGATTAGGTGATTAAATTATTAAATGAGGTCCTCCCTATTACCCTCATTCCCTCTTCTAGAACTTCAATCACTTCGCTTATAATCTGGGTCAAGATTGGAATTACTACACCATGAATAGTTGAGTTATCAGGAGTGAGATTAGTAACAAATTCACTTACCAGCTCTTGATGAAACCATTAAAACTTGTTGATGAAGGGTAACCATCCATTTTCCCTAAATACCTCCACAGAAGCTTTATTCTTTTTAAATTTTGTAGCCTTCTTTGGTTCCGATCTCATCTTTTATCCCATTGTTTTATTTTGATTTGAAATGAATTACCTGCACTAATTGTGATCTAGTAAAAATGGCTTTCTCTTTCAAACTAGGGTTTGAACCTATGTGAGACTAATAACAATGTTGATCTTTGGAGGGAAAATAGTGTAGAAATTATGAGTGAGTTCATAGGACTGATTGTTATGCACTACTCTGTGGCCTCCATTGATTTTCTATGGAGTGTGCCAAACATCATGTCATATAATGAAATGTTGGCAGGGTATGGTGACATGAACGTTTGCAATGGTAGCTCTTTTTTTTAAGTGACTCAAGGACATCACATCATCATCATTAGGCACATGAGGTGTCCATTGAATCATTACACATAGTCATTACCAAACCATCCACTTTGAATGTTTATCCATTTTGATGGTTCCTCCATTTTTGGAAGGGTTCAAATTTAATTCAAGGCCTAGTCATCTCAATAAAAAGAATATTATTTGAATTAAAAGATATTAACTAACTAATTATGGATAAATAGATTCTATTCTATGTACCTTTACCTCAGATGTATGCCCTTCTCACCATCTGTCCTACACAGCAAATCGCATGGATCAGTTATAGATAAGAAAAACATATTCTGATCATTTTAAGGAAGCTAGGTGCAAGGAATGATTAGACATCCATAATTTATTTGTATTTATTGCATTGTTGTTTTGGTCTTTTTTCCCTTGCCTAGCTAGTAAACTTGGTTTTCTAGACAACGCTTATTTTACCAGTACTTGGCTCGTTAGCAAGCTAGTTTTCAAACCAAGACTGCCAACAGTGCTCGAGGGTTTTCATTGTTGGTTTTTTTTTAATAAATTTTTCATAGATCAGGTGTTATTGGAAGAAGTAGAGCCTTCCATATTAGTGGTTATTTATTTTGAAGAAATAAGATCTTCTAGAACAACCACCTGATCCTTTATTTCATGGAGAAATTCTTCTCTATTGACAAGTTTTTGATAAATTTTTAACTTGTGTCCATTTAAAATCATGGTCCTTCTATTGTCATCAATAAGAATCAGTTTAACAAATCCATTGTCAAAGATCTCCTCAATCTGATAGGGTCCCAACCATCTAGTTCATAGTTTCCCTTTGAATCGATGAAACTTGGAATCAAATAAAAGTGCCCAATCTCCTTTATGGAATTCCCATTTTTTTATCTGAGAATCATGTCAAATCCTTCTTTGGTTTTGTACCATTTCTATTCTTTACAATCCTTCCATCCTCATCTCTTCTATTTGATTGAGCTGTAATAGTCTTTCTTTCTGCATGTCTTCTAACTCAATTCCTACTTCAAGAGCAGTCTTTAGAGTTTGTAATTCCAATTCTACAAAAAAGAGGGGTTTCTTACCATAAACTAGTTCATATGGTGAAAATCCAGTTGTTATTTTCAAAGTGGTGTTGTAGGCCCAAACAGTTTTTGGTACTTTGTCTGCCCAATTTTTTCTACTAAAATCAACAATTTTGGTCTTCCAGTTCCCTATTGGTGACTTCAACTTCTCCATTATCCTGTGGATGATATGGGTATGTCTTCCTGTCCTGAGTTTGATATACTTGCATGAAATGTTTTATCATATTGTACATAAACTAGGGTCTTTAATCTGAAACTATTTCTTTTGGAGCACCAAACCATTGCATAATCTTAAAGTACAATAAATCAACTAATGTTTCCTCTCTTGCATGGGTTAGGACTTCCACTTCTGCCCATTTAGTTACATAATTAGTACGTACCAGTAGATACTCTTTTCCTCTGGATGGTGGATCCATCGAGCCTATGAAATTGATCCCCCATTTCTCAAATGGTTCTAAAACTAGCTAAGGATGAATAGACATTTCCATTGAAAGAGTTGGTTGTCTAATTCATTGGTATGCATCACAATGTTTCACGTATTTCTTCACCTACTGATGGAGTTGAGGCCAATAATATCCTGGCCCTAGAATTTTATGTATTGTTCGATGAACTGAGTAGTGGCCTCCTCCTGGTTCATCATGACATGCTCTCATGATATCATAAGCTTATATATCTGTGACACACCTGTGGAACACATGATTTAGGACTGAGTTTAAACAGCATTCCATTAATCCATTTAAAAGAACTTTCTCTAATTAATCATTTTCTTTCTTTCTTTGAAAAATGTATAGGAAACTTCCCTATGGCTAGATAATTGGCTATATCAAAAAACCATGGAGATTTTGCTAAAACAAAAAATAATTGTTTGTCTAGAAAGTCATCTTCTACTGGTTCTTCTTTACCTGTAGTGTTCATCCTAGATAAGAAATATGCAACCACATTAGATCTACCTGGTTTGTCAATAATGGTAATATCAAATTCTTGTAAAATTAGCAACCATCTGATAATTCTTCCTCCTACAATTGGTTTGTTTGTAAGATATCATATGGTTGAATGGTCTGTGTAGAAAAATACCTTGTAGCTTGTTATGTAATGTCTAAATTTGTTTATTGTATGGACTACAACCAAGAATTCTTTCTCAGTTGTGTAATTTCTTTTTACAGGTGTCATGTTTTTGTTGATATAGTAAATGGCGTACATGTGGTCATCTTCATCTTTCTGTCCAAGAACATCTCCTATTATTGTTTTTGAAGCATATATATATATATATATATATATATATATATATATATATATATATATATATATATATACATTTGTGGAATGGCTAAGTCCAATTTGGTCCCCTCAACACTGGTACAGTGATGAGTTTGGATTTAATAGCCTCAAAGGCTTGTTGACATCTATCATCCCATTCAAATTTACTCTCTTTTGTAAGCAAGGAAATCATGGGGGCAGCTATTTGATTGAAGTTATCTATGAAACACCTGTAATAACTAGCATGTCCCAAAAAGCTTTTAATTTTAGTTTAGTTTTGTGGAATGGGCAAGTTGGAGATAATCTCAATTTTATTTGGGTCTACTTAAATGCCTTTTGCAGAGATATGGTGTCCCAACACTATCCCTTCATTCATCATTAATAGACATTTTTCATGACTCAGAGATAACTGATGTTCCTCACATCTGATTAGTACCTTCTCTAGATTGGTAAGAGATTCTTCATATGTTTCAACATGAACAGTGAAATCATCCATATATACCTCAACACAATCATGTGTAAGGTCAGAGAATATTGTTAGAACTACTCTTTGGAAAGTAGTTGGGGCATTACAGAGTCTAAATGGAAGTACTCGGTAAGCAAAAGTTCCCTAGGGGCATGTAAATGTAGTTTTTATCTTGGTCTTCAGCTACTATTGTTATCTGATTGTATCCACTAAACCCATCTAGGAAGGAAAATTATTTTTTTCCTAATAGATTATCAAGTACTTGATCAATGAAGGGTAAAGGGAAATAGTCCTTCAATGTAGCTTTGTTTAGTTCCCTATAATCTACACATACCATTAACTTCCCATTTTTCTTTGGTACAATAACCAGAGGTGAAACCCACTGACTGTCTGAGATGGGGTAGATGAATCCAACCTCTAATAGTTTTTGGATCTCTGTTTTAACTATCTCACTTAATGCTAGGTTTAACCTTCTTTGCGGTTGCCTTACTGGTTTGAATTTTTTTGTAAAAATGTGATGAGTGTAGATGCTAGGATGAATCCCTTTCATGTCAGCATAATCCCAAGAAAAAGCTTTGGTATGTCTTTCTAGTACTTCAAAAAGTTGTTTTTCTTCCTCATTTGTCAACCAACTATTGATGTTTAGAATCTTCCCAGGTAGTATCATGATTTGTTTAGTGTCTGGATGAATAGATTCAATTTTTTTGAATTCACTCATTAATGAGTTTAGAGGACATGAATGAGGAAGTAATTTATGGAACATGGCAATGTTATCAATAAATTCTTTTCTAGGAGGGATTACTTATGCTAAAGAATAATGGAACATGTCTAGGAAGTGTGTTTATTGTTGTTTAGCTAGTTCTTTCACACTTTCTTGAATCATTCTATGGTCATAAAATGAGGAGGTATTAGTAGAATGTGAAGTGGAAGCTCCATAGTGTTCAACAGAATCTATACTACAAACATTCTTAGATGTGGCTGTGGTAGAGTCCGTAGATTCTAACCTGGTAGAGTCTGTAGATTCTGGCCTGGTAGAGTTCATAGATTCTAACCTAGTAGAGTCTATAGATTTTGGTCTAGCAGAGTCTGTAGATTTTGGCCTGGTAGAGTCCATAGATTCTGGATATATTATTTCATTTAGTTCTTCCAAGTGCTTTTCATAGTGATCATGGCTAAAGATGACACATTATGTAGTGGGGGTTTTTGATTCATCCACCCACAATTCTTTTATATGATTAATTGATGGTTTTGCAAGAGATACACTTAGACTTTAAACCGTTGGAGATGGTGATATCTCTTGATCTGCAATCTATGAAAGCTGCCATAGTAGCTAACCATGGTCTTCCTAAGATGATGGGATATCCCAAGTTTTTTGTTTTAGATTATAGTACCATGAAATCTACTAGATATTTCCAAGATTCTATTAACACTTCCACATTTTCTATTATCCATTCAGGTTTGGTTACTGATTGATCTACCATTTGTAAAATGGTAGTTGTGGGTTGCATTCTGATTAGAGATAATGTCTGAAGAGTATCAATTGTCATGATGTTAATTATTGCTCCCAAATCCACCAGGATGTTGGGAATTTATTTCCCTCCAATTTTGACTATAATGACTGGGCTTCCTAGATCTACATACTTTAGAACTAACAGTTTCCCTACCAACAGGGCAATGACCTTACCATCTACATGGATGGTTTTTGGACACTTAGCTTTCCTTCCAGGTATTTTAATACAGAGATTCTTAATGATCTAGTTCAACTCAGGTATATCCCTAATAGCTTACAATAGGGGTACTTCAATATTGATATTTTGCAATTCATGGACCAAGTTTTAGTCTGATTGAATATTTATTTCTTTTAACCTTTCAAGAAAAGGAACTGCTGGTATAGTAGTGTTTTCTTTCCTTTCTTCAGGACTCATCTTGCTTTCAATTTTTTGAGTACTTGGCTAAGATAACTTTGTTTTTTCATTATCATTAGGTATCTCAGAAATGATGACTGGAGGTTTTTGTATGGTTTTGCCTAACCTTAAGTGTATATTAGAACACTCAATATCTCCAACAATTATTGTTTCCTCCTATTCATTGACATAAATAGGTGCTAGTTGTTTGTTTTTTGGATTTGCTATTCACTGAGCAGGCATTAGAGATTGGTTTACTTGCCCTTATTACTGAATGACTAGAGGTGGCATAATGGTTTGTTGTTGGGGTGGTTTCCTTAGTTAGGCAAATTGTTATTTGGGGTGGTTTCCTTAGTTAGGCAAATTGTTATTATGGACCCTACTATGGGTTCCATTATTGATTCCATGGGTAATATTGTTGTGGCATCCACTGCTATTGTGGTGCCCATTGTTGTTGTGATGGTGGCATCATTCAAGGAGATGTTAGTGTCCACTCTTGTCCTCTCATGGGATTTGGATTGGTGTAATTTGAGGTTGATTCCAAAAGGGTGGAAGGACTGGAACATTCCATGGTGCCATCCATGGGTTAACTTGATTTCTTGCCTTGAATTGTCCTTGTGCCTAGTTTTGTGCGACAAAGTTTTGTCTTTGTATATAATTTATTTTGTCAATAGATTGGCTCTATGTTTTCATTTGATTCTTCAAAGGAGGAAATAATGAACAATTTTTAGTATCATGATCTATGGTATCATAGATCCCACATGATGAAACGTTAGTTTTGTCTAAGGGACAATCTCTAAGTGCATGTTTTTGTCTACACTTAGGACATTAAATTACTAATGGTTCTATTGCATTAGCCCTGGTTTGAAGGCCATCTAAATTACTATTTAATGTTACCAAAATATCCATCTTTAGATTTGCAAATTCTTCCATTAGTTTTCCAACTTCCTTAGATTTCCTAGCTCGCCCTCTCCTAATTTTAGGTTTTGTTCGAGAATAGTTGGTACACAGCTCAAAAATCTGATCAAAAGCTAGTTTATTTATGTCTCCTCCTCCCATCAGGTTTAAAGCATCCCTAGTGTCTTCATCCAATACCTTTAAAAAGACCAATTTTTGGACTTCTTTAGTGATTGGATAACTACTTCTTTTATGAGTGAATATGAACCTGTCCAAATAATCTTCTAAAGATTCATCTTCATTCTGTTTAATTTTGAAGAAGTCTTCCTTTCTCTCTCAAACCCTACAATAATCTTGGTATTTTTTTAGAATTCTATTTCCATGGCATCCCATGTTCTAATGGAATTACCAGGTAATCCCATAAACCATCTCATGGCTGAATCTTTAAGTGTAGATGGAAATAGTTTTATTTCTGGCTATCTATGGTATAGTCATAGGTTTGACACATCACTTTGAACTCAAACAAAAATTGATCAAGATCTTCAGTAGAACTCCCCCAAAAGTTTGGAAAATTTGTAGATGAAATATTTTTCATGGGGGTCTAATCATTAGGATCACTAACAATAGGAAAAGAGAAAGTCCTTCCCTATGCCAGTTGTGGATTTGGTAGATTTTGTTAAAGAGCCATATTCTCTTTTTCAGATGAAGTTTAAAAACCAGGGTTATCTTCCCACTATATGTTTTTAGTATTGATTATGGGTTGTTCAAGGTTTTCAAAATCTTCCTCAGCTATGGATCTTTGAAACGCTTCTTCCAAATCTTTGGAAATTCCTAAGTGATGTCTTCTTATGAGAGATTGATCTTCAGGAATTTGTCTAATTGGGCTTACTTGTGGCATTATCCTGGTTTCTATCCTTATTTCTAGATATCCTTGTAGATGAGTTTCACTTATGTTTTTGATTTACTATGTGAAGATGTTGAAGGAGTCTCCACCTATGGTTTTGGTGGAGGTTTTGGAATGAATCATCCTTTAGAATCTCTAGGACGGTTCATCAACTTGAATATTTTTAGAATTTTTGTAGGTTTTCTATTTTTTTTCTTTTGCTCTAGACCAATAATGGTTACCTTACTAACACCATGATCCCCAACAATGGCACCAAAAATGATGAGATGTCATTATAACTCTCATTTAATCAATGCTCAGATTGATGTCTTATCAACCAGGGTTGGTGTTCGAAGCTATTTTCCGTAAGGTTTAGGATAATAGATCTAGATGTATACTATGTGGGGGTGTTGTGTTGTTTCTAATCTATTCTTATATATATAAATGTTTTTAGAATAGATATGCAGTAAAATAGGGATTCCTAGTTAATCTGATCATCTGAATATAGAAGATTGGATTTCCTAGAAATCCAATTATACAAGAAAATAGGTGTATCAATTTATAATAGAACTAGAATCTAGATGTCTTAAATTACTATGAACAAATGCTTCAAAATAGCAAACAGTCGATCTTCTTGGCAAACACCAGCTGGAATGATTCTTCTCCTTTTATTTAGTTTCTAGCTAGCTCATTCAACTCCTTGTTTCCATTGAGTCCTTAGAGTTGACCCCACAAAGTAGGAAGAAGTGACCTATACAGTTCATAGATTCCAACCTGTGGACTCCATATATTTGAGCCTACGGAGTCTGTAGATTTGAGCCTGTGGAGTCCATAGTTTTGAGCCTACGAAGTCCGTAGAGTTGAGCCTATGGAGTCCATATATTTGAGCCTATGAATTCCATAGTTTTGAGCCTACAAAGTCCATAGATTTGTCAAATGGAAATTAGAATTGAACTTCCTTTATATGCTATTGGAATCACCTATTTTTTAGCATTCCTTTTAATCAGACGATCGCTAAAACATGCAATTGTGTTAGATGTTAATGGAAAAGTGCAAGTTTAGTATTTGGTTAATTATAAAAAAAAAATACCTATTTTCCATATAACATTTACTTAACAACCTATGATTTTCATAAGATAGTATCTTATTTGAGATGATTCAAAAGAGTTCTTGTGTTAGAATGAGCTATATTCTGAGCTCATCATTACAATCTAAGATAGAAGCTTGAGCATGAAAACATAAATATTGGTTGTTGAAATAAGATTAAAATGGACTTATAAAGGGATTATAGGCCTCCCAAAGAACATATGGAATAAATTTTAAAGGATAATGCCAATCTATAAGCCTTTTTCTTTAATAAAGTCAACTACTACTGACTGTTATAGGTAGTAAGCAAGAAATAATACATTCAAGTGTTGATAGTTTATAAGGATGATTTAGATGACCTAAAAAATATAAAATGAATCCTAGGGGTTATAAATAGGTTTTATACATTTTATTTGAGGTCAAAACATGCAAATTAACTTATAGGTGGACCCCAATTCTATAGGAAACATAGTTAGGGTTATGCTTAGTCTTGTTAAAGCATGGTGTATGGGAGGAAGTATGTAAAGAGTTAAGGTGATGAGAATTCATAGGACACATTAATAATTATGTTAATGATCTTAATAGTCTATTTAAATGGAAAATAGAACTAAGAAGGATCTCTAAATAAGCAAGGTACAATCCACATCTTGGAACCTTGCACAATCTACCTTTTCCAAAAGTCTATTTGGTTTTTGGGAGAGTTAGTAGGTCATATGGCCTAAAAAAGAGCTAAAATTTTGTATATATAATATACATGACTTTTATAAACTCTTACAATGATAAATTGTCTTGGGGAAATAAGGTAAATACCCTCTACTTTGTCTTAAATAGAGGGTGCTTCCCTTGAGATAAAACCCTACAGTTAGAGGAAAGTATATAAGGGGATGAAACCAAAAGATAAATATACTCTTAAATAAGGTGGAATATGTTTAAATACACATAATAAAACATTATTAACATATAAATGAAGGTTGAAACTAAATATGTGGTCCAAACCCACAAGAGTTGTAATCAAGCCTACTTGGCATGGTTAGGTCTAGTTTTCAAATGGTAGGTCACTTTCATTTCTAACCTTAATAAAAATTTATAATGGATTGGAGAATTATTATGGGGTCATGATAGACATGTATAATATTTTGGAATGTAGATAAAAATCTGATAAAGTCACTTTTAGCTCAAAAATTATTCAAGCATGCAGGAAATGTGAAAACAAGCTCAATAAGGTGATTTCAAATGCTCACATATTTCATGAGGATTTTCATGGATGTAAAGTAAGTTTATTGGGGTTAAAAAGGGTCATTATATATTCTATATTGAGACTTTTTTTCAACTTAAACATCATGTCTTTATGAACAACGCTTAAGAGTAGAATGAGGCTAAAACCCTACCAAAACCCTTGTTAGTGACAAATTTGAGGAAATTAAGGATATAATGCTCCAAAATGGAATAGTTTTCCTAGAAAAATAATTGGATGTTGTATAATAATTAGTCAATTTCCCTACCATCAAAATGAGTTATACAAAATTTGTATGGATAGGGTATAAAACTACTTTTCTTGACTATTTTTTGCATTGTGCATGTTATAAGAGGCTTTAAGAGATGAAATAAACTTTGAAATAAATATTAGGACTTAATATAACTCCCCATGTCAATTTAATTAATTTAAAAAAAATCCTAAGTATTCCAAGAAAATCTCTCATCTCAACCAGTCAAAACTAGCATAGTGAACATGGTGGTGAGAAGTGTGAAAACCTCAAGTGGAAGTCTTTTTAATGTATATCTAAGAATAATTAATCCATGGATGGTTTTTAAAAGTGTAATACACTCCATTTTATGTATTTTAATTGGAAATTAAATCCAAATTTGAGGCCAAGTGTGCAAGATGTGGGAAAGAAGAGTAATTTTGACTACATCTGGTGATATCTCATTTTATGAATATTCTAGATGATCAAGACTACAACCAATGCATGGAGAGGCATGTCTAAAATCCTTACATATAATTCAAATCATAATACCTATCCCTAGTTAGTTTTGGGATGTTCAAATAGAGGTGAATAATAGAGTCAATTTTCTAAGCTAGCAAAGGGATTTTCATGCCACTTTTCATGAGTTTCATGACTTGGATTGAAATTTTTACTTCCTAAACTTGCATGGTTTATTTAAAATCCTTTTATCTTGAAAAATTAACTCATTTTATCATATTTAAAAGTGTCCTTGTGACTTTTTTACTTCTACTTTCTTCTCTCTCTCTCTTTCAAGTTATATAAGAACTAGCCATTTTGGCCTTTGTAAACTATGTTCCACCTATGTATGGTGAAACCATGCTCATTTACATACCATTTGATCAATAATACTACTGATTTTTACCTATTCCATAACTATTCATAGTGTATTTACTTGAATTATAGATCTTTCTTAGTGATAACTATGGTTTCCTTAACATGTCTCATTCTCTCACCTATTTGTAGCTTCTTCTTGTAGGGCATGTGAAGCGTTCTAGTAAGTTTCAAATTTGAGTGAGTTATACTATTCAATAGTGTCATTATATACATCTTGTCTAGTCTTCCTATCCTAAACATTCATTGATAACTTCATAATAAAACATTGATGTAAGAAGATTCAAATTGGAAAAGTGTATGTTTGGTTAGTCCTTTGTTCTCATGTGTAACATGTAGTTGGTTGGAAGTCATCAAATAATTTGGTGTATCACCTCCTTTAGGATAGTTTTTTTAGTTTTCTCTCTCACTTTTCCCTCATAATTTTAGGTGCAATAGTGTTCTACAAGTGTTAAATCAAGGGAGATAGCCCTATCTAGATATTTACCTCATTCTTAGGATCACCCATAGTCTAGAGGTGTTTAAATTGTTCCATTTTGATGAGGAGAGCTGAGACATATCCTCAAAGGGTAAAATTATAAGTCACAACAATTTTTAGCACACCCAATAGGAATCTTAGTCTAATAAGTTAAAAGATTTTTGGTGTTGTCTTTCAACACATCAGCCTTTAGAGGCATCCATCTAAACATCAATGGTGACTCCAAGATTACATCAACTGGTCAAGTATCTTAGGTATTCCTTTTGAATATTTTTGATAATCATTCCTTGTGTTTTTGCTTCCTAATGAAGTTCCATGGCTGACTTTGCTGTTGGGTATTATTTTACATAATTTTGTGAGGTTTATCAAGATTATGGCATTCCCTATTATCCTTTGTGTGATTCTTAATAGCATTTTTATGATCCCTATCAACTAAAAAATGATACTTATCAGCCTTATCATGAGTTGTATCAGTCCTATAACTATCCTTGTAAATATCTTTCTCCTCCTAGTCAACCTAGTCACTTCTCAAGTTAGTCCATTTCCACCTTCAAGAAAACTCTTTTGGGATATGAGAAGTACATGATAGAGATTGAAAAACTAAGGGGACATGGTCAAGATGTTCCTAGTCATATTATTCATAATGTGAAAGATGCTTTAGATCTGGTTAAAAGAGAGTGGGCACCTATTTAGAGAGCCAATTTGCAAAGGCTCATAAGTGAGATGCTAGATTTAAGTGGTTTGATTGCATCCTTAAAAGATAGGATAATAACTTATGAATATCAACCTCACCAATTATATAAGCCTTAATATATATTTTCCCAAGATTTATATCATTCCTACGTGACCCATACTCATGATCCCAATCAAGCTTATCAAAGTTATCTTTTCCACAATCAACTAGAAGAGAGAGTTGGAAAGACAAACTTGGATTTTGAAGCAAATATTGATAGGTAGATTGAGTCATCCAATAGGTAGATTAATTATTCCATATAATAATCAAAGGAAGTGGAATATAATCCCTCATTTCCATCTCATATTACATCCTCACCTCAAAAAAAGAACTCTAGATATGAGAATCCATGTTCGAGAGAAGGTGGAGAACCCAAGCCTAAGGAGTCCCAAGTTTCTTGAACACTTAATCCACTCCACAAATTACAAAATTAAATAAATAAGATACTCCTAATACTCACATAATATGATAGAATAAGGTAGTGTAATCATGGGGAAATAAATGATATGAAATTCTTGATAAAGAGTGTGAAGTTGAGAAAGAGCTTAATCCTATGAAAACCCCTCCCACCCTTCCTCAAGATACCTCTTGTTTTCCATGTCAGAACTCATGTTATCCCTATTATCCTCACGATAATTCCTTTAAAATTTAAGATAGAATTTTCCAAGATAACCTAACCAATAAAATTAAAGAGTTAGAGTCAAGGATGAAATTACTAAGTCAAGGTGTGATGAAAGGTTTAGACCCAAAAGAATATCCTATGCCTAAACCCACCCTATCTAACCTTAATTAAGAGAGTGATAAAGCTAAATAAGATTTTAATTAAGTTATTTTGAAATGGAATGAATAAAATAAGATCTTTTTTCCCAAGATCTACCTCTTTTTCCTCAAGAACTCCCAAAAGAATCCTCTACAATTCATTCTCAATCTGATTTTGAGTTATATGTTCCACCTCCACCAACTAGTTCATATTTTACTCACCCCATCATCATTTTCCTTGTTGTACCAATGGTATGGGAACCTAAATAGGATAATTTGGTTAATAATAATTCATAACTCTTGCTTGAATAAAATATAGTTCCTTGGCAGCCTCATTGGGCTAAGTCACATGATTTCAACATGCCTAGTCTTGGCATCACCAAGAAAGAGAAAGAGGTTGAGGATATTTCAGCCCTTGAGAACCAAAATAATTTTATGATATTTGATATGTAATTTGAGATACCTAGATATTTTTTAAATTATAAATAAGAGGTGGTCTCTTGTGTGGAAACTTTTTATTAGGTTGATGTGGAAGAATGCTTTCTTTTTTCCAAACATAAATAAATAATAATTGGTTCTTCCATCACTATCCAAGACATCCTAGATGGGCATGAAAAATTATATAATCAGAATTTGGATGACTTATTTGAAGTCATTGGATAATTTTATAATCTTATTCAATGAGGCTATGATATAATTAAAAATGGAGAAGGTAGCCTTGGCACTCAAGTGAGTATGTAAAGAAAAAGCAACATTTTAGTTTTATGCTTTCAAGAATCATATGCATTCCATGATGATATGTTTGAAACAATAAAAATTGTATACCTTCCTATCAAACAATTGGGATAAATACATCATATATTGAAGGATGGAACAAGCTCCTATTGGCCTCAATCTTCCAAGGAATAAGAAACTACTCTTAAAGCCATGCCTACCAAGAAGATACAAGTTGATCATGAGATGAAGAGTGGGAAGTAGTATGAGGCATGTGTATAGGTTAAAGATGAATATATTTACATTGAAAACCTATTTAAGGATGACCTAATTGAGAGCAGATCAATTGAAGTGCCAAGAAATAGGTTTGATCTATAAATCATCCAGTCCAAGGAGAAACATGCTTGGCACTATGATTCATCTCATGAAGAAGGAGATTAAAGAAACTTTCCTTTTGATCCTATAAATGAGGTATTATTAGTTGATATTTATTCGTATTAGTTTGTTTTTCTAATTTACTTAAGTGATTTGAACACATGTGTGTCTTATTAGTTGTGTTTGCTTTGCTTTGTACGCTTCCTTTATTTTTTGTGGTTGAGGTAGTCAATTTGTCTTGTCTTAATCAAAGCTTGTGGTCAATTGTCAAATTCCTCTTATGTTTCAGAATTAATTTACTCCCTTATCCCATGTATAGATAAGGCTACTGATATTTAGTATAGTAGGGATACTACCCCTATGAGTCACCATTTTGTTGACCAAATTTGACTTCAAGGTCAAATTTGGACCCCTATAGTTAAAAAAATTGGTTTTTATATGTTTTAGGTGTATAATAATTTGTCATGGGGTATTTTATAGGTATTTTGATGTCATTTAATTTTATATTTTCCTTGGTCTTAGTTTAGTTAGTCAATTTATCATTTTGAGTCTTTTAGAAGGATTTTAAGTGTCATAAATGCAAGTGACATGGTTTTCAAGGTTCCTAAATGTCCTTATTTTATATAAAATATCCAAGAATTTATATATTTTATCAGGTATGTTAGTCTCATCTAAAACTTGTAGGTTATCTAACTAAAGATCAAGTAATCAACTAAAATAGGGGAGTTTAGTACTTGTATGGCCCATGAGGGAAGGTGAGACATGGAAGAAGGCCATATAATGTAGATTCATCTTTTTAAAGTTAATTTACACACTTAACATGATATATAAGTTACATTTTTGAGCTAAAACCATTTTGTTCCTTCTTTACCTTTTTAGACACATAGAAGTGGTCAACATGTTTGTACTTGGTATGAATAGTTGAAGAGGTTTCAGGGCAAACAATTTTGGGAGGTGGTATTAAAATAAAATATATAAATTTAAATAATAATATTTTTAATATTGATCAACCATGATTTATGAACCATCTCTAACAAGTTGATTGTGTTTTTCTACACATTATTTCCTACACCCTATAAGTTTTGATCCAATTTAGAAAAGTCTGTACAATCCAATTAGTGATGTTGATTCTAGAGTATGTTGGATATATTAAAATATGATATAAATTATTATTTTCATGTTTTATGATGTTTTTATAATCAATTTATCTCATTTTGTAGGAAAGTGTCACCATTATGAAGCTTCAATCAAGTTTTCCTTATTATAGACTATGTGTTTATATGCAGAGGTATCATGGGAATTGTATTTTATGTTTACAATTTATAAACTCAATAATATCACATAATTTCATGCTTATTTTCATCACACCATGATTTGAGAAAATATTCAACCTTGCCATTCTCATAGTCAACTCTCCACTCAATCTCGCTTGCAGCCACATGTATGATACTTTCCTAGCTTGTTCATTAAACCATAATTAAGGTGTATCAATTTTTAAAATCATTAAGATATTAATTTATTTAATTTGGATGTTTTAGGAAAATTTAAGGTTAGTTTTAGGCTTATTCACCACACCAACCAGTCACTAGCTATCCCCGTTTACTCTGTTATAGGTGTTTGTAAGAGTTTTTCACATTGGAATAGGTATTTTGAGAATTATATAAATATTATCATATGGTAAAACAATAATTTTAGGAATTTATAATGAGACAAATATTCATGAGACCATTCATCAACATACACTACCTATATTACTATTCACTACCTATGCACATAGTCTCCTACCATTGAAATGCACCTATAGGTGCCCTCATGGAGTATCTCATTTTGAAATGGATTGTTTGAGATAATAAATGTTTTAATGGTAAAAAAATTCTAATTTTAATATTTTTAAAATTACCAAAATTCATTAAAACTTATAGACCACACACATTTCTCTCATTCCATTCACTACCTGTGCACATGATAGTGTTCACCTATATGTGCTTGAAAGAGAGAATCAAGTAGGAATAAAGGTTTTGAAACTATTTTAAAGGTCTTAATAATGATAACCACCCATTTGGATAATTTTATAATATCTTAGGTCTATTAATTATATCTAAAACATATACACTATCCAAGTTTCCTCATTGCCTATATATGAAATCTCCACCTATAGGTAGCATTAGTAGAGATATGAGGGTCCTTGTACAAAGAGGATTGGAAAATCTAGAACCCTTATTGCAATCATAGTAGGTTGAAAACATCATTTTATACTTATTTTAATTGATATATTTATATATAAGGTTGAGGGTCACTTCAAAACATGATGACTATAGGTTTAGGGATCAAATCCCTAAAATAGGAAAACATAGGCCTAAAGTTATTTTGTCAAGGTATTGTAGCATGGTTATCAATAATTTTGAGGCACATAAATGGCTTTATCTTATATCCCCTACATAGGATGTGAAATTTGAAAAAGGAGTGATGATTTTAAATAATAGAGGATGGAAGTTTGAAGGCTCAAAGTTGCCTACAAAGACACTAAAATCCTTCATTGGCATCTATAGGATTTCTAGTCTTTGATAAACCTTTGTTTTCTAAGTTGGTACTAGACCATGCCATCAAAGATAAATAGTTAAAAATAGTGAAAATGGTATTAATGATAAAAATTATCATTAATATAGGTGGATATGAAATTTTTGGGGGCCTAATACACTCTTACAGGTGTCCCACCATTTGATAATGCACACCTACAGCTGACTGGAAGAACATACAATTTAAGATAGAAAATTGAGCATGGAAACACCAATATTGGTTGTTGAAATAAGATTTAAAGTGAATTATAAAATTATTATAGTGATTCCAAAGAACATGTGGCATAACTTTCAAATGATAATGCCAATCTACAAGCCTTTTTCTTTAAGAAATTCAACTATTGTTAACTATTACAAACAGTAAGCAATAAATATTTCCTTCAAGTGTTACTAGTGTATAAGGATGAGTTAGATGACCTAAAAAATATAAAATGAATATAAGGCATTATAAATATGTTGTATACATTATATTTTAGGTCAAAATATGCAAATTAACCTACAAGTGGATCTTGATTCTATAGGAAACATAGTTAGGGTTATGTTCAGTGTTGTCAAAGTAGGGTGTTTGGGAGGGAGTATGTAAAGAGTTAAGGTGATGAGAATAAATATAAAAAAATTATAAATACATTCATGATATTAATATGGTATTGACATGGAGAATATAATTGAGAAGGAGCTCTAAACAAGCAAGGCATAGTCCACATCTTGGAACCATGCACAATCTACCTTTTTCAAAAGTCTATTTGGTTTTTAGGAGAGTTAGTAGGTCATATGGCATAAAAAAGAGATAAAATTTTATATATATTATCTCCATGACTTTGATAATCTCTTAAAATGATAAAATTTCAAGGGAATATATGGGAAGTAGCCTCTATTTTGTCTCAGATAGAGGGTACTTCCCTTGAGAGCAAACCCTATAGTTAAAGGAAAGTATATAAGGGGATGAAAATAGAAGATAAATAAACATTTTAATAAGGTGGGATAGGTTTAAATCCAAATAATACAACATGATGAACATCTCATAGAAGGGTGAAACTCAACAGGTAGTCCAAACCCATAAGAGTTGCAATTATGCCTACTTGGCATGGTTAGGCCTAGTTTGAAAATGGTAGGTCACTTTCATTTCTAACCTTAGAAAATATTTATAATGGATTGGAGAATTATTATGGGGTCATAATAGACATTTATAAGATTTTATAATGTATATAAACCTTTGATAAAGTCACTTTTAGCTCAGAGATAGTTCAAGCATGTAGGAAATGTGAAAACAAGCTTGATAAGGTGATTTTAAATACTCACATATTTCATGAGTCTTTTCATAGAGGTAAAACAAGTTTAGAGGAATTGAAAGGGATCAATAAATATTATTTAGTGATATTTTTTTAAAACTTCAATGTTATGTCTTTATGAACAAATCTTAAGAGCTTAATGAGGCTAAAACCCTACCAAAACCCTTGTTAGTGACCAGTTTGAAGAAATGAACGAGATAATGCACTAAAATGGCGTAATTTTCCTAGAAAAAGGATTTTATGTTGTATAAGTCTTATTAAATCTCCCTACCATTAGGATGATTTTTACTAAATCTATACAAACAGGGTGTAAAACTACTTTTCTTAACTATTTTGTGCATTGTGCAAGTTCTAGGAGGCTTCGAGAGATGAAATCAAATTTGGAAGAAATATTAGGAATTAAGATAAATACCCATGTCCATTTAATTCCTTGAAAAAAATCCTAAGTGTTCCCAAAAAAAATCTCTTATCTCAACCAGTTAAAATTGGCATAGTGAACATGATGGTGAGAAGTGTGAAAACTTTAAGTGGAAGTCTTTTTAAGGTCTACCTAAGTAGCCTAAAGCCATGGATGGTATTAAAAAGTGTAATACAATTAAATTTTATGTATTTTCATGTTAAATTTAAGCCAAATTTGAGGCCAAGTGTGCAAGGTGTGGGAAAGAAGAATTATTTTGACTATAAATGGTGATAGTTCATTTTAGGAAGATTCTAGATGATCAGGACTACAACCAATGAATGGAGATGCATGTATGAAATGCTTCCCTCTCTTTACAGTTATCATAAATATTAATAATTAGTTTTGGGATGTTCAAATAGAGATGAATAATAGAGGCAATTTTCTAAGCCAATAAAGGGAATTTCTTGCCACGTTTCATGAGTTTCATGACTTGGATTGACATTTGTACTTACTAACCTTGCATGGTATACTTAAAATACTTGTATCATGCATAAGTAACTCATTTTATCAAATTTAAAAGTGTCATTGTGACCTTTATACTTCTCATTTCTTCTCTCTCTCTCTGTCAAGTTATATAAGAACTAACCATTTTGGCCTTTGTAAACTATGATTCACCTGAGTATGGCAAAGCCCTACTAATTTGCATACCATTTGATAAATAATAATATTGAATTTTATCTCTTCCATAACTATTCATAGTGTGTTTACTTGAATGATGGATCTTGTTTAGTGATAACTATGGTTTCCTTATCAGGCTGTCTCATTCTCTCACCTATTTGTAAATTCTTCTTGTAGGTCATGTGAAGTGTTATAACAAGTGTCAAGGTTGAGTGAGTTATCCTATTAAATAGTGTCATTCTATACCTATTTTCTATTCCTCCTAGCTTAAACATTCATCCTTAACCTCATAATGAAAATTTGATGTGAGAAGATTCAAATTGGAAAAGTGTATGTTTGGTTAGTTCTTTGTTCTCATGTGTAACATGTAGTTGGTTGAAATTCATCAACTAATTTGGTGTATCACCTCATTTAGGATGGTTTTTTTTCATTTTTATCTCTCTCTTTTCCCTCACATGTTTAGGTGTAGTAGTGTTCTACAAGTGGTACATCAAGGGATCTATCCCTATCAAGAGATTCACCTCATTATTAGGCTCACCCATAGCCTAGAAGTGTTTCAATTGTTCCAATTGGATGAGAAGATTTGAGGCATCTCCTCAAAGAGTGCAGATCCAAGTGACAATAGTAACTTTGAAGGTATTACAAGGCCCATCAAATTATTTCTGAAGGCACTACTAGGTTAACTTTAAAGGGCCTTATAATACCTTCAAGGGTACCCTTATTCATGTTTTAAAGGTATCTCTTAAGATATAACTTCAAGGTACACTTAAAGGTACTGCAATGCCCTTCAAAGTAGTTTCAAGGAGATACCTTGAAGGATATTGTAATACCTTTAAGGTTTATCATAATATATACCTTGAACATGAACACAATTGAAATTTTATTTCAAGGTATCTCCTAGGAGATACCTTGAAGGGCCTTGTATTACCTTCAAGGGTTCTCCTATTAGATACCTTGAACATGCATGTGATTGGAAATTTATTTCAAGGTATCTCCTAGGAGATACCTTGAAAGGCATTGTAATACCTTTAATGTTACCCTTATTCATGTTTGAAAGGTATCTCCTAGGAGATATCTTCAAGTTACCCTTGAAGGTGATACAATTCCTTTCAAGATATATTCTAAGAGATACCTTGAAGGGTATTATCTTACCTTCAAGGGTTCTCCTAGTAGATACCTTGAACATGAACACAATTAGAATTTTCTTTCAAGGTATCTCCTAGGAGATACCTTGAAGGGCCTTATAATACCTTTAATGTTTATTACATTGGTCATTACAACAATTTTAATATAATCATGGCATGCAGGTGATAGTTGAGTTATAGCTATACAAAGTGAATGCACAGAGATACTCAGAAAGAATAAACAAAACACATTTAGTGGAGTAGAAGATAGTTTCAAGGAAATGCAAATTCTATTCATTAAGCGTTATTTTTTCAAATTATTCATCTAGACACCTAAAACTAACCACCAATGGCTTCATACTATACTTTACACTAATTTATACCAATCATTGCAAATTAAACCTAAAAACCACTAAAGTCCCAATTTTTCTTGTGCTTCAATCTTCAAAGCTTAGAATCCCATTGAGACATCCCTAATTGGTGTAATACTATAGGCTAGAATTACACCCTTATGGGAGAGTTCTTTAGGATATTTCACTTCCAACTACAAGCATGGGAATGACCTCAAGCTGTGGGTATCCTATAGTGAGGTTGAACCTTTGGAGTAGGCCACTTCCTCATTGATGCTCACCTAAACTAAAATCTAAACTAATGTTCCATAGGGAAAAGGGTTAGAAAGGGGATGAGGGTTACTAAGAAATCTAACTAGGTGATGCACCAAAGTAAAATGGACACTCATCTATGCTTGAACCCATACTAGATCAGTCATAAGATAACTATGGATTATGTAATCTTGAGATCAAGTTAACACACTCAAAGAGGTTTAGGTAGAACACTAATCCAGACCTAAAAGATCTTGAAATACATTAAAGAGGAAAGAAAAAGGTTGATAGACTAGGAAGAATCTCCTTCATGAATCCACCAAATACAAGCATACTAAGGCATTGATCAATGACAAGAGATAGGCAAATAAATCATCTTATTACATCAAGAGGTAGTTCTTATAATAAACTTGATAGGGTCAAGCCTAATCAAGTGGATCATAATTTTTAGTATCTTAATGAATGTTCATCTCCATGAAAGATGAAAAATTCTAAAAAATAGGAACCATTATAATGGCTTGAAATCCCATATATATAAAATAAGGGACAAAAGAGAAGAGGGACTATGTGAGAAAATGGAAAGAGGGGAGCCATAAATTCCTATAACCACCACTGTCATCCTTCTTTGACCATGGAGTGAGTCATTCAAGGTCATCACCAATCTATTTGAGCCCATCCTACATTCAAGTTACCCTTGGGTGAATTTTGAGGGAGCGATGTCATAGGTAGCTGGATGTCTCTGCTTGGGACAATTGAGTTGATCCCTACATTGAAAATGGCATGTTCCTTTAACCTATGCATCCTATGTGTAGGATATTAACCACATCATCAAAGTCAAAAGGAAAAATTCTCATCATTTTCTACTAATTGGCCATCAAAATCCCATCAAGACCCTTTGAAAACTTGACCTTTTCTCATCTATTGATCTTCTAAGCTTGAACTCCCACGAACTATCAGTATTATGCTAGTTGGATGCCCTTTTTCCACTTGTCCTTGATCTATTATCCCCTCAAATTCATTTAGCATTTGTCCATCACTCATGCCATTGATATTATTATGCCATTATCTTGTCTTGCCTTAACTTATAAATTTTATAACTTAAGTAACCTTAAAAACCCAATTTACTCTTCGTAGTGTAAATTGGACTTTCCTCACTACTTAGCTTATAAAGTTTATAATCTCCTTTCATAAGTTTTGTCCTTGGAGAATACCAAAAACACTATTAAATACCTATTTGGGTTCTTCAAGCTCCCTTACTTCAAGCTTTTAGAGTTGGAAGACTCCAAATTCTTCAAGATTCAAGTCTTTAGGTTCTTGGAGCTTGGCTACTTCTCAATGGCTAGTCCATCACCCTGAAATTAATGTACATAGAAACATCCCAAGATTTTTAAAACTCAAATGACTATGGATGGGGATAGATTTTGACATTTGTAGGCCTATCAATTCCTTCATGTAACTTGCTTTGATAGAATTTACTCGATCAACTTGCTTAGGAGCTTTTCCTCAGACAATTCTCTTGAAGGAATTCCTTCAGACTTCTTATTTTCATTCCTTCCCTTAGATATATATTTTTTTGAATATCTCCTTTTTCTTATTTCATTTAGACAAAAAGTTAGAAGTAAATCATTTAGAACCTTTCCTTCTTTTATTTCCTTCCTTCCTTTATTTCCTTCAAATAAAAAGTCTGAAGGAATTGTTCCTTAGAATCTTTCAAAATTTCCCCTCAAGATTTTTGATGAGCAATTTATTGAAGGGAAAGAGACCCTTCAGGATTTCTATAAATGGTCCTTCTGAAAGGAACATACCCTTATGAATTCTTGTTTTGGTCTTTTTTCTCCAAAAGTGCCCTTTAAAAGAATTAGAATTGCCCTTCATAAATATTTAAGTGGACTAATTTATCAAGAAAATTTCCCTTTGGCTTGCTTTGGTTTTATCATGACTCACAACCTACTAGCCAAATTAAGAAAAGTACCCAAAGTATTCCACCTTGTACTTTTGTAAATGTTGATGGAGTTTGTAGATGTTCTAATGGAATTTGTAGATGTTATGATGGAGTTCATAGATTTTATGATGGATTTCATAGTAATATGTAGGCCTAATGTTATTACATTTATGACCCCTAAATTCTTGGTTTCACCATGAAACCTACTTAAAAACCTCTTCTTTTCTTTGTATACCTGTCCCTTAGAATTTCACAAAATACACTTTAATCAAACTTAAAGTGTTTCAAATGCTTTATGAGTACTATAAGATCTCTCTGGTTCACTCATTCCATTAAAAACTTTTGTTCATATGCTCATCCATTAGTAGTTTAATCCATCGAGGCACAACTTAGTATGTGTACCACATTTGGCCAACATTTTTGGTGACTCACAGGGAAGCATGCTTGTTATGCTTTAGAACCCATCTCATATTATCTTGTCTAATCCATTGGGCATGGAGTCACTACTTTGGTTTGACAAGGCTGACCTTTTTTGGAACTTCTTCTTGAAGCAGCAAATAAAAAATAAAACAAAGTGCCCAAGGCACTTATTGAAAGGAAACTAACCTAAAATGAAAACAAGGACAATAAATAACTATGCCTAAAATAACACTTGGAGGAATTTGAACAAGACTAATCTAATATATACACCCTAAAACTATATGTACCTTTCCTCCTGGATCAAAAGGAAAGTTTGATACTCTTCTTGCATCATGAGATAAGATATTGAATAAGGTATGCAACTTCTTGACCCTTGGTCTTGATGCCTACCTCTTCTTTGTTGCAACTGTCAGCTTCTTTGTCATCATGCTTAATGAGAACCAAGTATCTCCATATAGGTTAGCTATGTGAATCCAAATAGTCTAAAATTCTTCATATGGCTCCTTAATTACAACCTCCAATAGTGGTTTAACAAGGCATACCTCTTTGATTTATATGGTGTCCTCAGTAGGATTGGGCTTATTATTTATTTCATGTTTATTAGGCACATCAAGGAGATAATAGCCCATTCTAAATATTTGAAACAAGTCCCTATCTATAATGGAATCTTAAGGTGGTAGAGTTGAAAGGATTCCCACTTCATCCCCTTTAATCTACTTGACAAGGTTTCCCTCCTTGGTTACAACTAGGTCATAATTGACTTGGAGAATAACATAGCCATCTCTCAAGATCTCAATCAAGTCCTCAAATGAGGCTTTTGACTAATTGATAACCTTTGTCTACTCCACAAGTTCATCATTTTGATCAGTTATTTCATTCATCTCCTCACCCTTTTTACAACATGACAATTCATTCAAGGAAGTGACAGCCTTGACCCCATCATTTTTAACATACTATGGTAGATTTAAATCTTCAATGGTGCACTCTAATTTATACACAACTAAAAAAGAGTCTTCAGTAATCTCTCCTTCATTCAATAAGGGTGAGTTTATCTTTTGTTTACCAAGGGGGGTTCCTATGGTTATTTCTTCCTCATAGTTACTCATGACATCCTCTTTATCAACCTTTTTGGATGTGTCTTCTTGGTTTGATTCACAGAGAACAGGCTCCTTCTCAAGGAGTGGCATAAAAATCCTTAAAAATACTCAATAAGGTGAGAAATGTTTAAGGAAACTACCATAGGTTTCTGAAGTTGTTCTACTTGGATCACCTTCACCTCCTCTTCCTAATTCTTTGGTTTTTGGATAGATCTTCATGAAGGAAAGGCTCTAGGATTTTGAGGGGAAAAAAGTGAAGGTTACAAGGTCTCTTGTCTAACTTCAATAATCACCACCTCCTCCTCCTTTTTCATACCAATTTGAATGGATATCCAAGATGGAAAAGATAGAGTCTTAGATTGTTGAGGAGGGAGGGGTAGGGAATGATTAGTTTTAGGTCTACTTGACTGTATGACCTGGTTCTAAGATGGGAAAGTGAAAAGTTATTATTTGATCTTCTACTTCTACTTCTACTTCTCCTCTTGATTTTATGTCCTTAGCTCCATCTCTTTGATTTGATTCTCTATATTCTCTTGAAATAGCTCTTCTTTAAGTTGGTCAGGAACATAAGAGGGATCTTGAAGAGGGATGAGGGATGTTTGTAGAGGTTTATATTCTTCCTTAACCTAGATCATCAAATTTAGATTTGTTTCACTTTACCTACCCCATGATTTCACCACTTGATTCTAACTTGGAACCTTGAAGGACTTCATAAGGGGTTCTTAAGGAAGGATGGAGTCTTGGACCCAAATAGTAGGTTGTCCCACAACAAGCTCTTCATTTCTTTAACAAATCCTTTGGATATATTCCCAAGAAGAGAGAGGTATGATGAACATATGAGGAACTTGGAACATTTGAAGGAACACTTGGAATGGTATCTTGAGGAGGAAAGGATGCCATATAAGAAGGATGAGATGGTTTATATGTAGGCACAAAAGGTTGGTGAGGTTGCCCTTACTATTCCTCAAGTCCTTTCAGCTTGTCCTCAATGCTATGAATGTAATCGCCTATATCCAACATGTCACATATGAGATTGTTCAAATTTTCTCTCTCAACAGGGGCCCATTATAATTTTATTTACTATAATCAGTCCCTCACATAATGGATCTAGTGAGTAGGGATATATTGACCATAACATTTCTATGACCACACTTCTAGAGTATGCTTGTTAAGGATTATTAAAGTTTTCTTCAATACTAATATGGATGGCTCATTATAGGGTAAATGAGGAGTAGTATTATGATAGGATTGCTATCCATAGGAAGGACTAAGGTAATATTCTTGTATAAATGGATCATGAGGAACTTTCCAAGGTTCCTCATAGCTTTAATAGGGTTCTTAATAGGGTGGAAGGAGCTCATATAGATTATGAATAAAATTCCAAGGATTTTGATAAAGAGATAGATAATAAGGATATCTACCATAGCTATTCATATTGGCCTCATATATCGAATGAGGTGTAGGAGCTATTTAAAAATTTGTAATGACACATACCTAGTCTATTCATAACTAGAAGATTTGATTTGGAGTCACCATTGGTACTAAATACTTACTTCTACAAGATAATCAAAGGAAAGACACACCAAGATATTCACCTTTAGATAATTATGATTAGGCACTTGGGCTACTTTAAACTAGTTGATAAATGCTCAAAGTTGCCATTGATGTTTGTTGAATACCTCCAAAGGCTAATATGCATAAGAATCACACCAAAAATCCTTCTACTACTTTGGACCTTGGTCCCACTGAGTGTGAAAAAATATTTTAGGCTATAATTTCACCCTTGTGGGAGAGTTTTTTAGGTTCTCTCACTTTCAACTACAAGCTTGGGAACAATCTTAGGTTATGGGTATCATGTAGTGAGTTTGAACCTTCATAGTAGTTGGTTCCTCTTTGATGCTCACCTAAACTAAAATATAAACTAATTCTCCATGGGGAAAAGGATTATAAAGGGGATAAGAGTTCCTAAAAAATATAACCAAGTGATGTACCAAAGTAAAATGGACACTCATCTATGCTTGAACCCACACTAGATCAGTCATAAGAAAACAATGGCTTACACAATCTAGAGATCAAGTTAACACACTGGAAGAGGTTCAGGAAAAACACTAATCTAAACCTATAAGATATTGAAAATTCATTAAATCAAAAAACATAAGGCTGATAGACTAGGAAGAATCTCCTTCACAAATCCACCAAGCACAAGCATACTAAGGCACTAATTAATGACAAGAGATAGGCAAAGAAATCATCTTATTACATTAAGAGGTAGTTCTTAAAATAGACTTGAAAGGGTCAAGCCTAATCAAGTGGAGCATAATTTATAGTATCTCAATGAATTTTCATCTCCCAAAAAGATGAAAAAGTCTAAAAACTAGGAACCATTACAATGGCTTAAAATGTTGTATATATAAAAGAAGGGGCAAAAGAAAAGAGGGACTGTGTGAGAAAATGGAAAGAGGGGAGCCATAAATTCCTAAAACCACAACCATCACCCTTATTTGAACATGGAGTGAGTTATTCAAGGTCATTTCCAATATCTTTGAGCCCATCTTGCATTCAAGTCACCCTTGGTTGGATTTTGAGAAAGCCATATTGCGAGTATCTAGATGTCTCTACTTGGCACAACTGAGTTGATCCCTACATTAAAAATGGCATGTTCATTTCACCTACACATCTTAGATGTAGGATTTTAACCATACCATTAGAGTTGAAAGGTAAAATATTCATCCTTTTCTATTGATTGGCCATCAAAATCCCACTAGGACCCTTTAAAAACTTGAACTTTTCTCATCCATTAATCTGTTGATCCTGGACTCCTATAAACCATCGATCTTTTGCTAGTTGGATTCCCTTGTGACACTTATCCTTGATCAATTATCCCCTTGGATTCACTGACCATTTTACCATTACTCATGCCATTTATCTTATTGGGCCATTATTCAATCTTGACTTGACTTATAAAGTTTATAAGTTAAGTAACCTTGAAAACTTGATTTACTCTTTATAGTGTAAATCAAGTTTTCCTCACTACTTAGCTTATACATTTATAATCTCCTTTCATAAGTTTTATCCTTGAATAATCCTAAAAACAATTTTCAATACTTATTTAGGTTTTTCAAGCTCCCTTACTTTGGGCTTTTTGAGTTAGAAGACTTCAGATTCTTCAAGCTTCAAGTCTTTAGATTCTTGGAGCTTGGCTACTTCCCAATGTCTAGTCCATCACCCTAAAATTGATTTCCTTGGAAACATCCAAAGATTTTTCAAAATCAAATGGATATTTCTAGGGTTATATTTTGATTTTTTTAGGCTCATCAATTCCTTTAGGTAACTTGCTTTGATAGAATTTCTTCAGGCAATTTTCTTAGGACCTTTTCTTTGGATAATTCTCCCAAAGGAATTCCTTCAGAGGAATTCCTTCAGACTTCTTGTTTTTATTCCTTCCTTTCTAGATTATTTTCCATGGATATCTCCTTTGCTTATTTCCTTCAGACAAAAAGTCCAAAGGAAATCATTTAGAACCTTTCCTTCTTTTATTTCCTTCAGACAAAAAGTCCAAAGGAATTGTTCCTTGGAACCTTTTCAAATTGCCCCTCAAGCTTTTTGACAAGGAAATTCCTAAAGGAAAAGAGACCCTTTTGGATTTTTGTAAATGGTCTTTTTGAAAGGAACATACCTTTTAGAATTCTTGTTTTGGTCTTTTTTCTCCAAAAGTACCCTTTGGAAGAATTGGAATTGCCCTTCAAAATTTTTGAAGTGGAATACTTTTTTTAGAAAAGTGCCCTTCAGCTTGCTTTGGTTTTCTCGTGACTCAAAACCTACTAGCCAAATTAAGAAAAATACTCAAAGTCTTCCACCTTGTACTTTTGTAAATGTTGATGGAATTTGTAGATGTTTTGATGGAGTTTGTAGATGTTCTGATGGAGTTCATAGATTTTTTGATGGAGTCTGTAGTACTATATAGGCCTAATGTTGCTATAGTTATGACCCCTAACTACTTGGTTTCACCATGAAACCTGCTCAAAAACCTCTTCTTTGCTCTACAAACCTATCCCTTAGAATTTGACAAAATACACTTTAAATAAATTTAAAGTGTTTCAAAAGCTTTATGAGCACTATAAAATCTCTCTAGTCCACTCATTCCATCTAGATCATTTTTTCATCCACTCATCCATTATCAACTTGATCCATCTAGGCATATATTAATATGTAGGCCAAATTTGGTCAATAGGTACCTTACCATAAGCAACAAAAACCTCTCATGAATTCATCTTTAATCATCCTACAACATCACAACATGCAATTTGGATTATAAACCTATTAATGGGGCAAGTGCACACATGAAATTAAATCAAATCTTGGAAAGAGCTAAAAATCTAAACATAATTAAATCAAATGATAAACTAAATTAAATGCCTAGTTGAATTATCCATGACAAATTAATGAATTATCAAAAAAATAAATTCAAAAATCAAGAATATCTTAAGAGTTCATAATTACCTTTTGTGAGTTGTCAAATATCCTTAAATATCTCAAGATGTATATTCATTATTAATCATGACCATTTGACACCTTTTAACTCTATTGGGGTTAATTAACTCACTAAAGTTAGTTTTGAACCCATTTCAAGCTTAAACTAAAACTTAACTCACCTTGGGTTGGGGTTAGTTTCTAGACCAATAAATACAAGCCTAGATCTCTTCATTTAAAAGAGAGATTGAGCATAGCAAAATTATAATGTAGGATTTGGTGCATGATTCATATCTATAGTGTTATAATTCAAAAATCATAAGCCAAGCCATTAAGATACATCAAGAAAGCATAAGCCAACAATGGTTTCAAGGAGAGAAGGAGCCACATAACTCCATTTGCCAAAGACTCTTTGAGCACAAGCCAATCAATCCAAACAAACATCTCATTTGGATTATTCAAGGAAGGTAAGATATCTTGTTTCTTTTACATTTTAGTTGTGATTTTAATTGTTGTTTGTTCACTAATCTCCCCCTATGACCTAGGCAAGTACATGAAATGCATGTTAATGTATTTTTATTCAATTTTTCTTACTTTTTCTAACACATTATCTAACCACCCTTCTCATATTCCTATGATCATAGTTTGAACACTGATTCTAATTTTTATTTAGGATTTGATCTCATCTCTATAAACCAATTTCACACACTAAGTCTCTACAAATCATGAACACACAATTTAGTGACATTCTCTATATAAACATCTCATTAGTTCCCAAATTCAATATGTATTGGATCATGGTTTTGTGACATTTAAATGCATGTCAATTTTGAGCCCCTATGTAAGGAAAAAATGAGGGTGCCCCAAGCCTATTCATACTAGGCATCACATTAGGGCTTATTATTACCTAGGCCAACCGTAGGCCACCTCTTTTTAATGTAATTTCTAATGAAGTTTTAAAGATTTATATGCATTGAGACCATAGAAATAATTTTTTTTGTTGATCATGCCAAAAATATGGGTTGTTATCTTTCCATGCCACATATTAAATTAAAAACATAGAAATATTTATTGCATCTCTTTTAAAAATAATAATTTTAAGTTGTTTTGCTACCAATAGTAATTTGAAGAGCACATCAGTCATGTGTGTGCTCCACTGGTGGAAGGCCAATTAATATTAGATCTGGGCATGTTCGAGTAGGGGTTAAATTTTTGCATGTCCCAAAAGAGAGAGAAATAAAAATCAAGAATATATATATGTATAAAATAAATTGTGCCTACAACTATGTTTAGAATAGGAGTTGACCCATCCCCATTTCTTTATTTTTCACACTGTCTACCTCTTCACGTACTTATCAATACATATTTTCACATGTCAATTGATGTGAAATCTACACTATATGGAACAATCCTATGTTTTAAGTGAACTTCTATGCTAATATTTCTCAAACATTGCATTAATCATCATTTATAACTATATAACATCCTTGAAAAATATGGAACAATTCTATGAAATAACTATGCTTCAACCATGGGGACAAAAAAAATAAAAACAAAAACTAAGACATTAACTAATGCAAGTGTTGAGGAGACTTGAGATATTATTTCATGTATTTTTTGTTAAAACATTACATAAATTAGAAATAACACCTATAATTTTTATTTTTTAACCATCAAATTTCTAATATATGAAATTATTGTGGAAATATGTTGAATTGGGGCCCAATTATTCTTAATGACTAGCTCAAAATTTTAATTGGATTTTGGGGTTTCTATGAAATTAAAACCTAATTTTTGAAATAGAAGCTGTGTGTTGTAATTAAATGATTAAAAATTAGTTGAAGTTGATACAATGTGGATCTAGGGTCACTTGACAGAACACACTATATTATATTAAAAATCAAGGGAGCTACATACTTCTAATATAATATTCAAGTATATTACAAAATAATCTGGAGCCAAAATTTACACAAAATCACCTTTTATTTAACATGTATTTTGACCATATCATCTTGGGCTTCAAATTTCCCATGTAGAGCTTTAAATTTCCCATGCTAGGATTCAAAATCTGATTTTCATCATCAAAATTTTTAGCATCTGATTTTACAATAGAGGAATCTCTAGCTTCACCCTGACATCTTGACTATTATCACAATTTTCTCAAAATTTAAACTCTTTTGTATGTGAAAAAGAAAAATTCCTGCAAGAATAATTATTTAATATAAAAGCAATCACTTGAAAGATTAAACTCACCATTTATCATGTGGAGTAGAGATTCATTACAGCCAAAATAACCCTACCATTATGGTAGGGTTATTTGCATGCATATTTTGATATCAATCCCTAATGCATTAGATTTATCCCAAAGTTGATTGTCATTATATTTTCTATTTTAGACTTTACAATTGGATAATAAAACTAATGTCAAAACACAAATAGTTTATAGACTATTTATATGTAAAAAAAATAGGTAACATTGTCACTCCTCAATAATGACATTTCTAGTCATGAATGAACCCTTTATTAAATGCTAAAGCATATCATCATTGACACCTTAACATAATATTAATCACCCAAATGTCACCATTTTAACCTCGCATTAATTTAACATGATCTTGATATTTGACATTGACATCTTAGCACAAAAATAATCACTCAAGTATCACCATATTAATCTCACATTAATTTGACATTATCTAAATCAATTGTTATGAATTTTTTTAGAGTACTTAAATAAATATTTATTTCTTATGATGTGACTACTAGGAATTTTCTCCACTGATGAGGCTATTTGAATAAAAATTTAACATCTGATGGGAACATAAAATATATTAACTATCTTAAAGTATTAATTTCTATGAACATGTAAATGATGTCAAGTGAATCTCACCATATCCAATTTATCTCATGCATTAAACATATATATTTAATTACAAATAAATGATTTAATTACTTTGTTTAAATTATCTAATCCTTAATGTCACCATATTCTAAGTAGAAAGACCATTGAGACATCAGTGGGTCCTTGTGAGGTTATACGCTGGTCCTTTTGGTTATCTAGGTGATTATCTATAATCTTTTAGATCAAAAACTATTGAATATATTATTTACTAATATTATTTGTTTAAGGTTATTTAAAAATATTAGCTTTACCTCAACATTCACCATTTTGGTCCCTATTGTTTTTTCACACAAAAATAAATAAATAATCATCAATAGCATTAAGTGCTAAACAACCCTAATCTCCACAATTTCATTATTTTAGCCATTTCACAACAATAATCCATGTAGACTATTCAAATATCAATAATTTCATCGCATAAAGCATTAAAAAATGAATAAAAGGGCCAATTCAACACAAATAAATCACACATTTTAGATATATTATAAAAATATATTAAATAATATTAAGATTAAATACCTGAAAATAAGGATTTGTATAAATGATAGTAACACATATGGGCAATGCATCAACCACTCTACAACCTAATCTGTTATGATCTATCATCACTCTATAGTGTATGTTCATAAAAAAACTCAGAATATGTATCTGGTCATTCATGTTTGGTATTTTTTTTTCTTGTTAGAAATGTGTTGAAATTATATGGATTCCATTTTACAAAGAAAATTTGAATTTCAAATTCCTTGGAGACTCCCACCTATTTCAATTGAATGAAAATGCACCTTAGAAGTAGTCAAGTTAAATTGAAGGCAAGTGATATATTTAATGTTAATGACATTTATATATATTAAATTAAAATATTTAATTTTTATTATATATATATATATATATATATATATACATATATACATATATATATATATATATATATTAAACAATGTAATATAACATTATAATATTATATATTATATAATATAAATTTGAATATATTATACTAAAATATATAATATATAATATTGATTTATAAACTATATAATTTAACATATATATTATATAATAGTTATATAATAGCTAATATTACACACACATATGTATGTATGTATTGGTAAGAGGGGTTATGTAAAGTGAAATAATGTAAATCGACAGTTAAACCTAGTTACTTCAAACCCATGATAATATCAAAATAAGTTCATCTAAAGTAATTGTGGGCATAAACCTATCTAAATATAAATCACCATATAATTATTTAGTCTATGATGGCTTGCATTCTTCACGTAAAGAGAAATCCTCTTATCATAATCTCTACATTAAAAATGCAACTCCCTTGGTTTTAATAGGGGGCATATGTATTCATTGGATAAGGAAATCAACTGTGGCTGATCAAGGTTTGTCTTGGTGATTATAATGGAGAAATTACTTTTTTTACAATGATGCTAAGAAATTAGAAACAACCAAGAGGAATTTTTGATTTAGAAATTGGATATAAATTCTAAATGGACATATATGTTGCAACGGCACCATCTTTTCCATGTATGCCTATTATGCATAGTGATGATGCATTCTCAAATATACCACCACTACTTGTTTCTCCTAAAGGCACTATTAATGTTACATCTCCAAACAATATAGATGTGGCTCCACTTATTATGTAAGAGTATGTTTTTTCTAAATCATTATGATTGATTTCATAGTTCCACAATGATAATTCTACTTTTATTTCTATAGTTGAACTTCTATAATTTTGCATCTATTAGTGGTATGCCTATGCCTATGTTTAAAATCATAATATGCATATTCACCATATCCCCATGGAAGATTTTTATTCATATCAACCCCTATAGGTGTAAGAAATATATATTAAATAATGTAATATAATATTAGAATATTATATCTTATATAATATAAATTTTCATATATTATACTAAAATATATACTATATAATATTGATTTATAAATTATATGAACATATATAGTTCATCTAAAGTATTTGTGGGCACAAACCTATTGGGATATGAGTCACCATGCAATGCTTTAGTCTATAATGGATTGCATTCTTTGTATAAAAAGATAGCCTCTTAGCATAATCTCAATGTCAAAACTATAACTCCCTTTGTTTTAATCAAGGGGCATCTATATTCACTAGATAAGGAGCTCAACTATGGTTTATTAATTTTTTTATGGAAATTACAATGGATAAATTATTTTTAGTATAATGGCACTAAAAAAATTAGAAGCAACCAAGAACAATTTTAGGTTTATAAATTGGATATAAATTTGAAGTTGACATATATGTTACAAAGACAACATCTATTCCATGAATGCCTACTATGCCTAGTGATGATGCATTCTAAATTATACCACCACCAATTGTTTCTCCTAAATGTACTATTAATGTTACATCTCCAAAAAATGTGGATGAAACTCCACTTATTATGAAAGAGTCCATTATTTCTAAATCATTACCATCAATTCCAAAGTTCCATAGAGATAATTTTTCTTATATTTCTATATTTGAACTTTATAGTTTTTAATATATTAGTGGAATGCCTATGGCCATGTTTCAAATCACAATATGTATTTTAATCATATCCTCATGGAAGAGGTTTACTCATATTAACCTCTATAGGTGTAGGGATTATATATTAAATAATATTATATTATATTATATATTATATAATACAAATTTAAATATATTATACTAAAATCTATAATATATAATATTGATTTATAATTATATTAACATATATAGTTCATCTAAAATAATTATGGATGGAAACCTATTAGAATCTGAATCACCATGCAATGCTTTAGTCTATGATGACTTACATTATAAATGTAAAGAGATTGTCTCTTAGCATAATATTTACATCAAAAATACAAATCCCTTGGTTTAGATTAAGAAAATATCTATTCATTAGATAAGGATCTCAATTATGGTTGATTAGGGTTTGTCTCAATGATTACAATGGATAAATTACTCTTGTTATAATGGCGCTAAAAAAATTAGAAGCGACCAAGCATAATTTTGGATTTAAAAATTGGATATAAATTTTAAGTGGACATATATATTACAAAAACACCATCTATTCCATGTATGCCTACTATTCCTAGTGATTATTCATTCTCAAATATGCCACCATCACTTATTTCTCCTAAAGATACTATTAATGTTACATAACCAAAAAATGTGGATGGAACTTTACTTATTATGCAAGATCCAATTTTTTCTAAATCATTGCCATCGATTTCAAAGTTCCATGATGATAATTTTACTTTTATTTCTATAGCTGAACTTCTATAATTTTTCATCTATTAGTGGAATACCTATGTCTATATTTCAAATCATAATATGCATACTCACCATATCCCCATGGAAGAGTTGTATTCATATCAACCTCTATAGGTGTAGGGAATATATATTAAATAATGTAATATAATATTATAATATTATATAATATAAATTTAAATATATTATACTGAAATATATAATATATAATATTGATTTATAAAGTACATCAACATTTATATTTCATCTAAATTAATTATGGGTGCAAACCTATCAGGATCTGAATCACTACGCAATGCTTTAGTCTACGATGTCTTACATTCTTTGTGTGAAAATATATCATGTTAGCAATATCTCTACATCAAAACTATAACTCCCTTAGTTTTGATCAGGGGGAATCTATATTCATTAGATACAAATCTCAACTATGGTTGATTAAGATTTATCTTAGTGATTATAATGGATAAATTACTTTTCTTACAATGGTGCTAAAAAAATTAGAATCAACCAAGAAGATTTTTAGGTTTATAAACTGGATATAAATTTGAAGTAGAGATATATGTTGCAAAGACACCATATATTCCATGTATGCCTACTATGTCTAGTGATGATGTATTCTCAAGTATACCACCACCACTTATTACTCCTAAATATACTATTAATGTTACATCTCCAAAATATGTCGATGCAACTTCACTTATTATGCAAGAGCCTATTATTTCTAAATCATTGCCATCAATTCCAAAGTTCCATGATGATAATTTTACTTCTATTTATATATTTTAACTTCTATAATTTTGCATCTATTAATGGAATGCCTATGTCCATGTTGTAAATCAAAATATGTATTCTCATCATATCCCTGTGTAATAGGTTTACTCATATCAACCTCTATAGATGTAGGGAATATATATTAAATAATGTAATATAATATTATAATATTATATATTATATAATATAAATTTAAATATATTGTATTAAAATATCTAATATATAACATTGATTTATAAATTATATTAACACATATAGTTCATCTAAAGTAATTGTGGTCATAAACCTATCGATATTTAAATCACCATAAAATTCTTTAGTCTATAATGGCTTGCATTCTTTGTGTAAAGAGATAACCTCCTATCACAATATCTATGTCAAAACTACAACCCCTTTGGTTTCAATCAGGTGCATCTATATTTATTGGATAAGGAGCTAAACTATGGTTGATTAGGGTTTGTCTTGGTGATTGTAATGGAGAAATTGCTTTTCTTACAATGACACTAAAAAAATTAGAAGCAACCAAGAGGAATTTCAGGTTTATAAATTGGATATAAATTTGAAGTGGACATAGATGTTACAATGACACTATCTATTCCATGTATTCCTACTATGCCTAGTGATTATGCAATCTCAAACATACCACCACCACTTTTTCTCCTAAAGATACTGTTAATGTTACATTTCTAAAAAATGTGGATGAAACTCCACTTATTATGCAAGAGTCTATTATTTCTAAATCATTACCATCAGTTCCAAAGTTCCATGATGATAATTTTACTTCTATTTATATATTTTAACTTCTTTAATTTTACATCTATTAGTGGAATGCATATGACCATGTTTTAAATCACAATATTCATTTTCATCATATCCTGATGAAAGATATTTACTCATACCAACATCTATAAGTGTATGGAATATACATTAAATAATGTAATATAATATTATAATATTATATATTATATAATATAAATTTAAATATATTATAATATAATATATAATATTGATTTATAAACTATATTAACATATAATTCATCTAAAGTAATTATGGGCACAAACCTATTGTGATCTGAATCACCATGCAATGCTTTAATATATTATGGCTTGCATTCTTCATGTAAACAGATAGCCTCTTATCACAATCTATATGTCAAAAGTGTAACTCCATTGGTTTTGATTAGAGGGCATGTGTATTCATTGAATGGAGAAATTACTTTTGTTACAATGGTGCACAAAAAATTAGAAGTGACCAAGAGGAATTTTTCATTTAGAACTTATATATATATTTTAAGTGGAAATATATGTTGCAAAGACACCATCTTTCTATGTATGCCTACCTAGTGATGATGCATTCTCAAGTATACTACCACCACTTGTTTCTCCTAAAGATACTATTAATGTGACATCTCCAAAATATGTGGATGAAACTCAACTTATTATGCAAGACCCTATTATTTCTAAACCATTACCATCGGTTCCAAAGTTTCATGATAATAATTTTACTTCTATTTCTATATTTGAACTTCTATAATTTTGCATCTATTAGTGGAATTCCTATGGCCATGTTGCAAATCACAATATGCATTCTGATCATATCTCCATGGAAGAGGTTTAATCATATCAACTTTTATAGATGTATAAAATATATATTAAACACTATAACATAATATTATAATATTATATATTATAGTGAAATATATAATATTGATTTATAAACTATATCAACATATATATTATATAATTAATGTTTAATATATAAAAATATTATGATATATATTATAAAATATTTATATAATAAATAATACACACACACACACACACACACACACACACACACACACACACACACACACACACACACACACACACACATGCACACACACAAAAACACGTGTGTGTGTGTATCATGTATGTATGCATTATGTATTGGTAAGAGGTGTTATGTAAAGTGAATGTATCATATCTCTATGGAAGAGGTTTATGCATATCAAACTCTATAGATGTAGGGAATATACATTAAATAATATAATATAACATTATAATATTATATAATATATAATATAAATTCAAATATATTATACTTAAAATTTCTTGCCCGTTTCAAAATTTGGGTTAAGTTGAAATTTTCTCTTGCCATTATTTTGTCTTACAATTATTTTCTCTCCCATTAGAAGGCCAAAAAAAATATTTTACAGACTATTAGGTGTACTGTGGCATGAGTGGTGGAAGTGTTGATCCCATTTGTTACTATATTTTTTGTAGATCCTTCTTGTTAGGTATTTAATCTATTTAACATTTTTTTTTACTATATCTAAAATATGTAATTTTTTTGTCTTGACATGGCCCTTTTATTCATTGTTTACCACTTTATGTTATGAAATCATTGAGATTCAATTAGACCTTGATTATTATTATAAAATCACAGAGATAAGGAAATAGTAGAGATTAGGATTGTTTAGTGCTTAATGCTATTGATTATTATTTATTTCCTTGTGTGTGTCAAACCAATAGGGATCTAAATGGTAAATGTTAAGGTAATGCTGACATTTTTTAATAACTGTAATCAAATAATCTTAGTAACCAATATATTTAATACTTTTAGATCTAAAAAATTACAAATAATCACCCAAATCAACCAAAATTACCATATTATAAACTCATAAGGACCCAGTGATGTCTAAATACTCTTTTCACTTGGGATATGGTGAGATTAAATACCAAATAATGTAAACAAAGTAATTATAACATTGATTCATATATATATATATATATATATATATATATATATATATATATATATATATATATACATATATATATATATATATATATATTTTTAATGTGTGAGATTAAATTGGATATGGTGATATTCACTTTAAATCATTTACATGTTCATTAAAATTAATACTTTAGGATAATTAATATACTTTATGTTCCCATCAAATGTCAAAATCCTATTCGAGTTAGCCTCACAAACCAATTTTTACATGTTAAATCTTAATTTTTTTAGATAACTACTAGGGTTAAATAGGTATCCTATCTAGATAATATATTTAGAAAGTATAAAAAAATAAATGGTCAAATCAGAGATTTACAAAATACTTATCCAAGATCCTGACCAGAATTGAGGTAAAGCCAACAAGTTGGCAAGCCACATAATAACTTACTACAAAAAATTTAGACACCAAAAGGGACAACAAGGCCATGAGATATGATACTAAATAAAAAATAAACCAAAAAGGCAATCACCAAATACTAGAACCTAAAAACCCATAAGATTCAAATATTAACTTCCTTATCATCCTTTACCACCACTGTAATAAGGGAGCCACCATCTTTTAAAGAGTCCTCACCATACATAACCCTATCCATCACCCATAAGAGCATGAATTTTACACAACAAACAAAGACTTTGGCTCAATTTATATCTAACCTCACCTACACCATTGAGTTCACCACCCATCGAGGAGCCCTAACTAGCTAAGGAGGTGGTGCACCATTGCCTCAAACCACTAACTTAGTTAAGAACTTAACATCCTCCACCCACTCCTTATTATTCTTGATACCCTTTCACAAATCCATCTCATGAATTGGGATCTTAATCAAAGCCATGGGAGGGAAGGACATAAAATTCCCTTCTGAAGATGTAAATGCACAAACATTGTTTTGAATTTGTTCCATGAACCCTATGAAAGCATTAAAACTTGATTTAAGAACTCTGAATGCTAATAATGGCACCAACCCAAATCTATCTTAACCATAAAATGTCAAATTGGGAAAGGGACTAGAGTCTACCATATCGATATCCTACAACAAGCCATAACGATGGTCTGTAGCCACAAAGAACTCAACTATTTTAAATACCACTTCTTTATCAAGTAAAATAACTAGAACACTATTATCAAATATTACTGCCACTACCAAATTTACTCTATTGAAGGGGATCTTAAGTAGAAAATCTTCCCCTAAAATACCTATAATAACCAAAAATATCTCCTCCATCAGGGCCCAAAAGATATTATTTATCTTTTCCCTATAAATACACCCTTTGAATGCCATCTCCCTAACCAAACTACCACCTACAACCACCAAGACCCCTAACACCATAACAACATTGCAATCCATCATGATTAATCACTAGCGAGGACCTGAAAAACACTCATACCAAACTAACCAAGATTAGAATGCATGTTTATAACTATGTCTAGCTAACACTACAAATTTAATCATTAAATAAGGCTAGTTTCCAACTCAATACACATGAGAAAGGCCATTATTTTAGAATGCCCCTTCCCATGAGCCAAGGGTTTTTTTTTAAATAATTAATGCCATAAGTGATAATCATATGGGGAATAATGAAGAAGATTAACAACCAAATTTTATGGATGATATCCCATCAAAATATTCCCATGATGAACTTTTATTATCCATTCAAATTTCCTCCCTTTGATTTATATCATAATTATTTAAGAAGTTTTCAACTAAATTAGCTTCCTAAAATCAATGTTTACATTACAAAAACAAAAGGCTATCCAAGATTTCCTAGGATTTAACCAAAATATTCTCCAATTTCCAAGAGGTTACTAGCTTCTTTTTACAGCAAAAATAAGGATTTGAGAATCTCCTTCAATCAAAAACTTCTCAATTTTACACTGCATAACCAACTCAATCCCTATTACAAGAGCCTATGCTTCAAATTCATTATTTGTGTCATCCAAGAGCTTCTTAGAGAAAAATTAATGAGAGATACACTACAATCCCTTATTATACAACCTAATTTAGAAGCACCCAAATTACCTCTCAAGTCTCCATCAAAATTCATTTTAAACCACCCAAAAGGAGGAGAGCCAAAGATATTTATCCTTTCTTATACTTTTACTTGAATTTACTATTGACCCATTAATGGGTGGCTAAATAATGAACCTCTGTTTGGCACACATTCTCATATACCATGCCAAAAGACAAAAAAAATGTTTAATACGAGAAGAAATGATGTCTAAGATAACAACATATATCTCTTTTAAAATTGAAGAAATAGATCTCTCCTTACCTTCAAAATTACATTGATTTCTCTCCTTTTATATTGTCTACACCAAAATTGTTGGATTGACTCTCCAAAGTTTGAAAAGTGAATTTTTATAATCCCCGATTGTCAAAAAAAAAAAGTATTAAATAATGAGGAGGGCTAAGCCCAAGACCATTAAAGCTTAAAACATATCCATACCCAACACCAAAAATTAAAGGGGTAAGAATAAAGGAGGTGATTAATAGATTCTTCATCAAATTTTCAAGGATTACAACAAGAAGGGCCCATAAAACCAATTTTATCCAACAAATACTAAGGATATGATTCTAAATTTCTAACCATGAAAAATCCCTTGATTTTTGAAGACCTATCTTATCTCAACACAAGAATCTCACCCATCTCAATGCATCAACTGTTACCTCATCCATTTGATAACCAAGGTTTACTTTAATAAATATAATTTGGGAATTTATGTATCCATTTGATCTATGATTTCAATGAAATAAAACTATCTATTTTTTAATAGATGTTTTAAGATGGTAAACTAGTATAAGTAAACTATAGCCATAATTTTTTCAAATTTAATGTTGTTAAGGTCAAATTTGTCTAAAATTATTGTTTTATTTTTTGTCATGTCTATAATCCAACTAACTAGATGATTTGAAGGAATGCTCACCATGTTTACTAGGTTTTGTAAATTATTCATCACATTTTGTTAATTAAATCAACATTTCCCTTTTGATCTTAACAAGGTCGAGTGCACAAAGTCTATTGATCATACCTATTGATTGAAACAATAATTGGATCAGTTGATATGTCTCAACCAATCACATTCATCCATTTCAAATAGGAAATGCCTTTTGATGCTAGGCCTTACATCTTATTGATAATATTCCCACTTTTATCAAAGTCAAATATATGAATAAATTTATATTTTTAGAATATTTATTTATCCTTTCATTTTAGCTCTATCTTGTTACTATTTCTTGTCATCAATAACTTAATTTCAACATTAAATAAAATGATATTATATTACAGTTAAAGTCTTGTGTAATTTTTGAAGGATGTCAATAATTAATATGGTGATACTCTAACAAAAGAAATAAATGGGTTGATATTGTATATAATTATTCTATAAATTTCATAATATCAAGATCTACGACTCTAAGTTATCACACAATACAATAGTGTTGATTCTAGCTTTATAAACATATCAAGGTTGATCCTCAATTTATAATAAAACATGTAATCTTACAAAATTTATATCAACATGGTAATAAGGTGGTAATTAAAGGTTGTGTAATTATCATAACCATAATATCAAGTATTTTATATAAGGTTTCTTCCCTGAGCTGGCTCAACATTTGACTACAACTTAGTTATACCTTTCACCTACATGCTCAAATCAAAATCACTCAAATTCATCATTAGTAAAGTTAGTCCAATAAATGAATCACATAATCTAAATGTACAAGGCCACTCAAAGTATATCTTAGGATATACCTTTAAAGTACCCTTGAAGGTATTATAAGTCCTTTCAATATATCACCCAATAGTGCCTTCAAGGTAAAGGGAAAGTCCACTTGTGTACATGTTGAAGGTATCTCCTAGGAGATACCTTTAATGTCCCCTTGAATGTATGAAAATTCCCTTCAAGATATCCCATATGAGATGCCTTTGAGTTATTTTAGATAACTTCTTAGGTAACTTGAAGGTATCTCTTAGGAGATACCTTGAAGGATAAATCCACTCTAGTTCATGTTTATATTAGTTAGGGAATGTGTTCACTAATTGTTCACATATATGAACATGACATGTGGATAGGGATCATGGTTTATTCTTGGTTAAAATTTATTCTACAAGATTATTATGAAGATATTCTATTTTTAGCTAGGAACAAGTACATGGAATATTTAGCAATAGAATACAAGTTAACATACCTATATGCCATGTATAGACATTATGGTTATAACCATATATTTTTAGGATTATATATTTATGTGGATTGTAGTAAAATGGGTTAGATAGTGTTGGGTAATATTGTATACGAGCCTTCTAGGTAAATATAAGATATTTTAAATGAATGTGTAAATGAATGATTTATAATATGAATATTTTAATTAGATTTAGTAATTGATGGTTAATATAATAGTTTTGTACTTCTTATGTGACATATATCTTTTGGGTACTGATATGTGTTACAAGTCTATCTCTCATGAAAATGGTTTTATCTTCTATTTGATGTTATCTTCTCATTTTGAAGCTAGGTGGTATTGCATAAAAAATCTATGATTTGATAATATTACTCTTTATATGTCTGTGAATCACTTCTAATTGTTATATATATTATTATGTCAATGAATAAAAAAAGGTATTTTCTCTACAAGTTTGACAACTATGTCATCATACATAAGTTTTACCATTAAATCTTTGTCTAAGTATATAATCATAGGATTATTTAAGATCATGTAAACCTTTGTGATCCTAAGATAGAATCTAAATACTAAGTAATGATTTTCCTTTCCCATAAGTTCTTATTCAAATTGTAGGAGTTATCTATATAACAAGCATGTTCTAGTGAACCCAAAAACATCTGTTAACATTAATATAGTGAGTATGGAAATCACTATTTTAGGATACGCTAAGGTGGTTTCTTAGTCAAGGAGATGTAGAATTCTTGCTAGATCAAAAAATAACCAATTATACATAGAAGGAAGCTCAAATAATAAGGTGTCCTGAATAATAGATTGTGTAGGGACATATTTATGGTGAAATTTATGAGATATTTTGGTGTAAATTACCTATATTACTAGCTAACTAGTTGGCTCATGTATAAAATCATTATTTTAGTTCTCATGTGAGTAATAACATTATGTGGTTTGAGAAGAATATCAAATAACTTCAGGCCCTAGACACCAACTAGACCCATGCGATAGATCATTAGTTGGATTCAACCATCAATGGGTATATCATAGAGTTTACAGTATAAGGTTACATATCATTTAAAGTGTTAAAGAATCTATTTAAGAGAGGGATAATAGGAAAATTCATGAAGAGACTTCCTACACTCATTAATATGTTGGATATGGAGAAAGTGATGGTACCTATTCCTTTTCATATGGATTAGTCACTTTGGGTGCCATGGGGGTGTATAAGACATAAGGGAGAATGAATAAAATATGAAAAGATAGAGCTTAAACCTGAGTCTATCATGGAGAATCCATAGGAAATGGATGGGAAAAAGATTTTGGATCTAGAAAGAGAGTTGTAAAAATAGAGGAAATGGAATAAACATAGTGTGTTTCATGAAGTTGTGAATAAGAGTAGTAGTAGTATTGATGATTTGGATGAAAGGAGATGAAAAGGAGAAGTGTGTGGTGAAGAGAGATAGAGTGAAGATATTGAGCTAAGTAAAGATAGAGTACAAAGAAGTGATAAGGATTTAACATGGATGAAATAAGTAGTAGTATATAAGTAGTACATATGGGTAAAACATCAAAATTTATAGGAAGGCTATTATAGAAATAAAATCAAGAATTTCCTTATAGTTATAGACATAGTACAGGGTCAAGTTTTGAGAGATACATCTTTGGAGGTAAAGATAATTTCCCTAGGGATCACACATCCCCTGATCCCATTTTTTTCAAAATGATAGTAATTCCTACATAGATTTATAAAATGAAACTTGGTAAGGACTAATTCCATAATAAGTTTAGAAAAAAACCCTAGAAGTACAAAAGATTGTATATCATGAAGTTACATTGAGTTTCTCAGACCAATAGAAGAACATAGTAACATTACTATCTACAAAGACATATCTTTTAATTATTACACAGGCTAAGAATTTTAATTACACAACTTCAAATTTTATAATAAGAAGAAGGAGATTATAGATATATATTTTCAACTACCACATCCATAAAACTAGAGGAGACATCACAACCTCTACCAGACTAGGAGGTACCCCAGGTTGTATAGAAGGCCCTAAAACTACAACCATTCTTGATGTTGATTAAAATAAAATCAACTATAATATTTATAGGAAACCCCACTGTGGAAAATCAATTGTGAGTACTGACCCACCTAGCTCTTTATGATGGGTCTATGGACCTAAAATAGTACCTACTCACCTATACTATGAAATAGAAATCTAAAAAAATCATCGATGAAGTGGTGATTAGAGCATTGGCTAGTAGATAATTAAAAATTATATTCCATAAAGTTTTTGACCAATCTACATTACAAGAAATCAAAACAATGTTGATCACAAAAATTAAAGTCCATTAATGCTTTAGTCATACCATACAAGATCTCAAGGAAATTAGGTAATGAGCCAAAGAGACTGTTTTCAAATATGATCATAGATTTTCAGATGTAATAAACAAATTTGAGTTTATTATAATAAATAAGGATAAGGATGTTGGGTTCATAGAGGGAATATAACAAAAGATAAGGTTTATTATTGTAAAAACCCAGTTCACTAATAAAATAGAAGCTAGAATAGTTACAATTTGAGAGGAGTAGATTAAGGATTATGGGGGAGATTTGGCTCCTAATTTGTAGATGATAACACCATAAAAATCCTCATAAAAATATTAGAATAACAAGAAAAATTAATATGGAGACCTAGGTCAAATATTTGGTGTATGGAGTGTGGCAAAGAAGGGCACCATAGAAATAAGTGGCTAAGAATAAAAACTGAGTTCTGTGATATTTGTTACATAGCATGACATGCAACATCTTGATGTCATCTGATAAAATAGTATGTAAGGAACCCATAGAATTTGTAATAAAAATTATATAAAACCCATAACCACGATGAGAATAACTACTAAGAACTATAAGAACTAAGAGATGTCACCAAAAAAGTCTTTGTAGTAGTTGTACAAAAAATAAGTATGATAATTAGGCTACATCACACCTAAAGTAAATAGATCTGACACTAATATAGATTTTAAACCTTGGGAACCAATGGTACCAACTTACCAACCTACATACATACCTAGTTGGAATCCACCTATTTATAATTGGGCAACCCCTACACAGAATTAGAATTCACGGAACTCTGTGATCCTATAGGCAATGTAGTCTAATTGGGCATTGCAACCAATTTAGGCTCAATATGGTAGATATGGGGAAAACTAACAACCACAAGGGTGGAATCCTCAACATAATTATGTGAACTATATACCACAATAATTTGGTAATTGTGGTTTCCAACTAAATAGAGGAGGATACAATAGAGGACTCAGGGGAGGTTACAGAGGACTACAAGGAGCTAGAAGAAATAGAAATTGATCCTCAATTTAATGTTATTTGTGTAATGAATTCAACCACATACAAAGGAATTTACCTATGAATCTACAATGTCAATCCTATTATACCTATTGTAAGGTTTTTGAATAACATGATACAAAGGACTATCTATTATTAGAAAAGTAACATGAGGACAAGGCTATAAGAAATGTAAATATGGTAATTACACAACCCCAAGAGGATGCGATCTTAAAAGATGTCACTCATCAGTAACACATAGATCACGGATTACCCCTTTTAGAATTACCACAGGATCATGATTTCAAGAAATCATAACCAAAAAAGTATCTAGATCCCATCATAAATAAAGGGTTGATGCATGAAGCAACATATATTCTAAAAATGATTCAACAATAAGAGACCACTAAAGATGATGTTACATCCATAAATGCACAAATATATGGGTAGATAGTGTGCATCATTCAACAAGATGGTTTTGTCACTACCTTAATAGACTTGATGAAGCTCCTTAGTACACTACATAATAATGACATCTCATAAAACATCACCAATTTGCTCCATAATCTACTAGAGTGTGCATAAAAGGGCCAATAATGAACAAATTAGATGATATGGTATGTAAAAAATAAAAAACATGGGATGTTGATTCAAGAATGGACATTGAAATGGTAGGGTATGAACTACCCAATGTAGTGTTTAATTTTAGAAATATTATCAATATGATCACTCAGTCAACATGGGTTATTATTAGTTGATCTACACTAAGTTATAGCCCAATTACATTGAGTCTTATCGATTATGGGCATGTTGAACCAATTGGTCAATTGGAGGACATGGAGATCAAAGTGGTAGAACTGAGCTTTCATGATGACTTTGAAGTCATCGATATGAAGATGGATCAGATTCACTATCCCATGCTCATTTGTTAAATATAGGCCTGTGATAGTCAGATGACCATTAATATAGTAAGGAACAAGTTATAAGTTCATTAGAGAGACAAGATTATAGTGATTCCTTTTAAATAAGGATAGACAAAAAATATATTGTATTCTTAGAGATCTAGACTCTCCCTATGTTTGTAGTGAGAATAGTTAGATGAAGGTGAACGTTAATGATAGATGATAGGCCTTATAAACCCCTAAATTTGACCTCCTCTATAATTGAACAAGCCTACTAAAGATACCATTATGATTAAAGTAGTTACCTCTCAAGTCTATGTTACCATGTGTAGATATTCCACCATTATTTATAGATGATGTACATTCCATATCCATAAAGTCACCAACTCAGTCAGACATAGATTTTGTATATTAGGCTGGTCAAATAGATCAAGATTACATAGAAACAATGAGAGAAGTCATTCTATCTTGGGATAGGTCTTATTTAGTAAGTGGATATTCTGACACTCACATTCTCAATTGGATTAAGGGTGACCATGAGGTATGACCTCTACACATGGTTTTTCCAATGGAATGCTAATTACCACACTACTTTGCCATCGAGGATGTTATTCAGTTTATTCTACAGTTCCAACAATATGTGCCTAACATCGACTAGAGAGTTAGTTCTCTCTCACATGAATTGAAATGGATTGTTTCAAATTGGTGGCTAGTACATAAGGAGGCACATATGAAATGTAATAAAGCTTTCAAAATCTTTCTAACTTGGTTCCATTTGCCAAAATGAGTAAGGAAGGACTGGCCCATATTTCATGAAAGAGATTTCCCTAAGCTTCACATTTACTAGTGAATTGAGGTATATAATGCTAGAGGCTATCACCCCAAAGCATTGGGTACATATATTATATTACACTCTAGGTACCATTCCTACTAATTGGTACATACACCAAGAGTGAAAAAATGAGATAAGACATTGGGCACAAGTTTAAGGTGTTTCATTTAGACCTTTATTTTTGAAGATGATAATCCTCCAACACATAAGGCATTGTAAAATCTACAAGTTTTTATCTGATGGACTATGGGAGGATTGAAGACTTAGATGGACTAACTAATTCATCATCCTCCTATGACACAACCTATGAGTTGAATAAATCTCTATAGGAATATAAATAAAATAAGGATAAGGCAAAGGTCTTTGTTCAACCATGTCATATAATATAAGATGAAGGTGAGTGGAAAATAAATTTAGTTGAGGACGATGATATGGTTCTCATATAATTATTTGAACTAGAATGGGCTATTGAGACACTTCTAGGTCTATTCATAGAATCATTTGAAAAAGAAAGGTTGTGGTAACTTAATGTTCCAAACATGAAATTTGAATAATTACTACATGATTCCATTCCTAAAGAAGAACACAATATTTAACATGAACCCTTAAAGGAGCACGTTGAGAACATTGTAATAGAGGACATTATAAAATTATCTCATATTATTGATTATTGGTCACAAGAAGACATATCTAAAGTATTATATATTTTTTAGGATTATCAAGATATTTTCTTGACCAAGTTCATTGAATTAAAGGGTGTGAACACATGTCTAGGGGAGATGTGCATTTAACTAAATAAGTGTGTATAATTGATTAATAAAATACCATGACATTTGAATCCAAACATGATGCTAAAGGCCAAAGCTGAACTAAACCACATGTAGGAAGACAAAATTATTTTTCTATGGAGAAATCTGATTGGGTGAATCCTATAGTGGTTCAACCAAATAAGATCAGTGAGATAATATTTTGTAGTGACTATAATATTTTAAATGAGGCTTGTGTTAATGACACTTTCCCTATCTCATTTATGGATGAAGTTATGGAATTGATCATAGGCCATGAGGTGTATTCCTTTGCTGATAATTTTAGTGGGTACCATCAAATTCCAAACATAGATGAAGATAGAGCCAAAATAACCTTTGTAATAAAATGGGGTTATTTTACATAGAAGGTAATGCCATTTGGACTTAAAAATGCAGCTATGATTTTCTCAAGGAATGTTGTAGCTATGCTTAAGTATTTCATCCATGGTTTATTAAAAGTCTATTTAGATGATTGGGCAGTCTTTTCATTATTTTGAAACCATTTGTCCAAACTAAGATTGATGTTTCAAAGATGTAGAGCAGTACATATAGCACTCAACTTTTAAAAATGATTATTTTATACACCTTTTGGGGTTTTTTTAGGTCACATAGTTTACATCAAAAATATCTTGGTAGATCCATCCAAAATTGTAGTTATTATGGGAATGTCACCACCCATGAGTGTGATAGAGGTGTGATCCTTCCTTGGACATATAAGCTACTACAAAAAATTTATTAATGGGTATGATATAATATCTTCCCCTTTAGAGAAGTTATTAAGGAAGGATACATAGTTCATCTAGATAGATGGATGCCAGGTGGCATTCATTGATTTAAATTAGAGGTTGGTAACTACACTAATATTGATTTTTATAGATTGGAGTAAGTCCTTCCATGTACATGTGGATGCATTAGGGATCATAATTAGCACTATGTTAGCACAACCAGGAGAGGGTGGTCTAGATAACCCCATTTATTTTACCAATCAAAATTTGTCTATGGTGGAAAATATACACTACTAAAGCCCTTATGATAGTATTCACACTGCAAAAAAATTTCCATTATTTATTAGCTACACCATTTGAGTTGTTCACCGATCATCAAGCCCTGCATTACCTGATAACTAAACCTTTATTGGGAGGTCATATACTTTGAGTTTTAGTTTTGAATTAATTTCAATCCTAGTTAAGATAATGTTGGATTGGACCATTTGAGTTAGATCCAAAATGGTGAAGAACTAGAGAAAATACTTGATGAATCACTTGATACACATTTATTCTAGGTGTCTATGATTCCTGAATAATTAGAAGAGATTGTATAGTTTATAGAACATGGGAAATTTATGGAATACTACATAGAGTAATAAAATAAGTATTTGATTACTAAGGTCCTTATTTTTAATATCATTATAGGATTTCTATACTATCTAGGTAAGGATGATGTTTTACACAAAGTAGTACTTAAGCATGAATGACTTCAAGTACTTTAAAAAGCACATCAAGTCATCATTGGAGGTCACTTGATTGGATATGACACACTAAGAAAATATATTTAGAGTGGCTTATGGTGGAATTATTTATTTTAGGATGCACATAGAATCACATAACAATGTGATGCCAGTCAAAGGGTGGGAAAGCCAGACCATCAGGATGACATGTCATTCTAGGCAATGATTACACATTAGCCATTTGAATAATGGGGGATTTATTTTTTTAAACCTATAAAAATGCCTATGAAATGTACTCATGCACACTATATAATCACTATGATCAACTATTTTAACAAGTGGGTCAAAACTACTACGATAACTAACTATGGTGTAAAGGATACAATGAAGTTCTTGTATGAGAACCTAATCACCAGGTGTAAATGTCCAATCAAGATGGTAAGTTATATAGGTATGTAATTTTTGAATAAAAACATAGAAACACTTAATAATTAATTCCTCATATCACATCATAAAAATATAGCCTACCACCCTCAGGAAAATGGTCAAGCAGAGGCTACAAACAAAGTCTTAGATAAGATACTTATAAAAGTTTGTGATGTTCAGTGAGATGACTGGGAGGATATAATTCCTAGAGTATTATGGGAATATCTCATTAATTTAAAACATTCCTCATGGTTTACCCCCTTTCAATTTGTCTATGGTCTAGAAGCAGTAATTCCCTTAGAGTATGTTGTACCCAGCTTGTGGATTGTAATCATTATGCATATGAGAGATAAAGAATATTTAATGAGTAGGATATTAGACCTAAATATAATGGATGAAGACCACCATATATTATCCTAGACACAAGAGGTAAATAATAATCATAGGAAAAAATCTTGGCATGATAAGAATCTTTAGACTAAATAAATTCAAATAGATCAGCGTATCATGTTGTATGTAGTCAATTTCAAGATTTTATAGGAAAATTGAATATCGATTATAAGGGATATATATTATTTATACATTAATATAGCTAGGAATAGTGGTTATATATGATTTACAAGGTACCATTTTTCCTAAAAAGGTGAATGGTAATAAGCTAAAACCCTACTACCAATTAGTTGTGTACCAAGGATAGAACAAGTTCTCATTCATACCATTTTAGCATAAGATTAATTTGCATTCATAATGTGTGGATTTTGTTTTGTTTTTTTATGTTGTGTGTGTAGTTAATCATTACATGTAAATAAATTGGCTCTAGTAACCCACAAGTAGGAAGCATTTGTATAATTGGGAGGAAATAATCTATACCATAGTTAAAATGGGTAGGAATGAAAGATAATTAAGTCTTGGAAAGATATATATGGTAGAGATATTGATGATAGATAATGGCTAAGGGATGGGTGTTAATACCCATGTATGTGAGATAGGAAACATATATCACAAATCATCATCATGATCCACATTAGGAAATGGAATAATCAATTCATAGATTTAGTGGGTCACATCACTCCACCTAATTGTTGTAGAAAGATGCCACATTGGTAAAAAGAATGACATTTAATCAATTATATTATTTTTTTACTAATGTTCTTAAAAATAATATCCTAAGGAAATTTAGTGAATTTAAATATAAAGGATAGCTCTAGGCATGTGAAGACCTATATATGTCCCCTATTTTCATTTGAATCACCATTTCATACTTGGATATTTTCAAGAAATTTGGTGATATTCCTTCCAAGTCTCTCACACTAATTTTTAATTTTGTATTCCAACAAAATTAACCACAATTTAGATATATTAATGATTTCCACCATTGCACAACCACAATTCATCACAATGCTCACCACTACATAATTATAAGACATTAGGGTTGGTGAAAACATACACGTAGCAAAAATTTTATATCCTGAGGTGTATCCTTCTCTCAAGCACATCTAAGAAATACTATTTATTCCTAAAGTATCCTTAGATTCATAACCTTTGGAAATTATACCACCACAAAGGTTCTAAAACACTCAATTGGCCAAATGTAGGTATAATTATAGGAAAATATAATTATAGGAAAATATATTTATTTGTGGTTATCACTATATATGTGAATGAGGTTGTGATGTCAAGGGCCACATGAATGGAAACATTTGGATGCTCTTTGGTACCTTATAAATCAAAAGCTCCTTTAATTCTACCTAAAATTAAGTAGACCTATACCTACGAAAATCAAGAAATTCCTTTGGATGACCTCCCAGATGAATCTATCTGTATCTTAGTAGAGTGTATTACTATATGTTTCTAGAAAATGACAAAATCTATGAAGGAATCCATAAAAGGGGTCATTGATATTATGCATCACATGATCTGACAGGGGGAACAATTCAATTGGGTAGAATTTTTGGTGGATGATCTTATAATGAATATTTAAAAAGTCATCACATCCACAAAACAAAATTTTCAATATTAGTTTTTGATGTTATTTCTCATATTTACATAGTGGAAGATTTTATAATGCATTTTTAATCTAGATGTATATTACTAGATAAACATTATATTCTATAACCTCATTTTTAAAGACAATGAAAGTGGATAACTTGCATATCAATAGATATTTAGTGCATGGTGGGATTAACTCATGGAATTTGTGCTCAATAACTTGAGAATGTCAATGCCTATGATGAAATTTTTTGGCCAACATGTGGTGGTTATGAATCCTCCATAGGTAATTTATATCTACATTCATGAGATTCCAAAGGCTTTATTTGTGCCTTTTCCCTTTTTAATCGATATGCATATGGCCCAAAAGGAAGTCACCCATAAAAAAAATCTAGCCACACGTAGAGTGATCCCTTTATAGATAATTCCACCTGATATTCCCATTATGGTAGACACCAAAAAATCTTCTTTGACAACATCTGCTCCATCATATCGAGGAAAGCACAAATCTCCTATAATTAATTGATCACAACATCCTCTATGAAGGAAGACTCATAGTCAGAAGACATGGTTAGATAACCCTCATATGCCTCATATTGCTATGTAATATGAGTGGAAGAACATTCAAATAGATGAATAAGAGGTCTACCAGACTTTGCTCACAAACATGGATGGTGATTTATATGAAAGGGAAGAAGAAAAAGAGTTTTTTTAAAAAAAGTAGTGCGTATAGTGAAAATCCACAAGTAGGTTTCCCAAAATTTGTGGGTAGAATTTATAGCTTGTCCTCAATCCATTATTATGGATACTATGGGCAAGGAAGCCAAACTACAATAGCTTCATGTATAAATTATAGTATAAGGTAGTTTTGGTGAGTCCTCTCAAGCCCGACAAATTGATCTTCTTGATGAGAGTCCAACAAAATCACTTTAGTGTATGAATACCATGTTTCACATATATGAACCTACTACATAGGAGTAAGAGCAATAATTTACACCCATAACCTAATAACCTATAGTAGATCTTATCTCTTTAGGAGGGATTGCATCATGATTTCCTAAAGATGCACCTAGTTTTGGGTGTCATAAGGGATGTGTGTCATGGGAAATGATATATGGATCTATTGTTATTTATTATTAATTATAGTTTGATGAACCCCTCACTAATATAGAAGAGTCCATGTTAGATTCATAAATGCTAGAGGAAAAATAGGATGCCCAAGAAGAATCACAATGAGCTTCTAAGCATAGACATAGAAAGGAAGCAAAGAAATAGTAGAAAGAAATTTTAAAAAAAATCTTTGGAGGCACATAAATCATAATAGAATAATGTTCATCTACAAGTAGTAGAGTCATAACCCATTTTGAGTTACAGAAACCAATGATTGTGGAGGCAATTTCCCAACTAACTTCACAAATAGTTCATGTGCCAAAGGATACCCCCCCTCTAGTCCATGTTGACTATAGGCAAAGATGCACAATAATAGAATCTAACTGAGGCTAAAGAAGTGTGAAAGTAGTCTATTACTACTAATCTAGTAAATAAGTAGGTTACTGATGAGGTCAAACAAAAGCTTTCCATGCAAGTGTTAATGACATAGCTGGGCACTCCAGTTACACACACTCAAGATGATATGAAAGATAGGAATAAAAAACCCATATGATCTAATTATTTCCCTTCTTAACCTCTACTATTAGCTACAAAGACTACCACTATGCCCATGTTGCCTACTGATCCCCCACTCTTCCAAAATAGGCTGAGGATACACAGACTAATCCTCCACAACCATCATCTACGACTCCACCTTCTACCTCTTCCAATTTTTACCACCTCCCAACCCTAATTTAGGCCTCACCAAATCCTCATCCCTTTGTGACATCCAGTTATAACACTTAGATCTCATGGATGTCCATTTTACACCCTCCCATTTACACCATATTTTCCTTCCCCCTTACTCTATTGTAGCACCTTCCCACCATGACCTCCACTATTGTCTTTATTATGCCTCCACCCACCATTGAAGTATCTCTCAATTTTTTTATGCTTTCCTTGGTTAATCAATTAGAGGGTGTTTTCACTTTTCATGATTTTGTTAAGTAGACTATTATTTCTTTATGGAATAGGGTGTTTTAGTTAAAATAATATAAATCTAACTTATGAATTGTGCTCATAAACACTGTTACTTTTATTGAAGACTCATATCCCACCCTTTATTCTCAAGTTATGGTCCCTAGTTTTATGGTGTATTACATGAAACTTCCAAAGCTAATGGCCTAGCTTATGTAGGATTGGGTGAGTATCTAATAGGTTAACCATATTTAATTGTAAGATCAGGTTATCAAGGAGAATTCAAATGATTTATTCAAACTCCTAGATATTTATCAAAATAAAATCACTACTATGATTGGCTAGGCCATAACTATGGCCCATGGGTTGATAGACTAGAAATCCCAAGTGGATACAATATGGAATAGTGCATTCCTTGAATTCACCACCATAATTTATTCTAAATCCACCATGCATGATCCCTCTTTCAATTATGTTGGGTTTGTGTCTACATTTCAAGCATTATTTCAAGCTTGAAACTCATTTATACACTAGTTATAGGCTTGGAAGACTTATATGCTACACAAAAACGTTTTTGGGATCCAAAAACACTTCCATGTTACTAAGCTCACTCATCATCATGCGGACATCTCCAAAAAAATGACTGCTTTGAAAGCCACTCTCTTTTCTACTATGGACATTGATATTTCTCAATTGTTGTACACTCAAATTCCTTAGTGGCCACTTTTACATAATGTTTGAAATTATTTGATAGATTGGAAAAAGTATAAGATAGACATAGTCAAATTTGATAATACCATCACTGTAATCATTGATGTCCCTACCATTATTACTCCCAGTCAACTTTAGTAATAGTTGTACTAGATAAAGACTATTTCTTTGAGTTCATAAAATGTTCTATCCACTTCACAACCATTGACTGCATCTATTTCTCTATCTATGCCTTCTTCCTCCAACTAAGTTTTTTATGTAGTAGGGAATTTTGAAATTTTTCTTCTCAAATTTTTGTTTGGTTGGACCATAGGAACCTGCAGGGCTAAGTTGGTTAAAAACCCATAAGGATGAACCTCTAGTTTTTTGAATGTATTGAAAAAATGAAATGGTAGTGGACTAGGTTGATACTTAGTTTAAAACCTATGAGGGTGGCTAAGTAGTGTGTAATGGGTGAAATTCAATAAATGACACCTTGAGTGATTTACATTTTTTGTGCATTCTACCTACTTTTTATTCTGTGGACTCCTAGTTCTTTGCAGTTTTGTCTCAAGATGAGACAAAATTAAGTCTAGGAAAGTGTTAGTCCAGGAATGTGTACACTAACCACTCACATTTATGAACATGCCACATGGATAAGGATGATGGTTTATTTTTGGTTAGCAGTTATTCTACAAGATTATTATGAAGATATTCTATTTTCAATTGGGATCAGGTACATGGAATATTTAATAATAGAATACAGGTTGACATACCTAGATTATAATTATAGACATTATGGTTATAGCAATATAGTTTTTAGGATTATATATTCCTATGCTTTGTATTAGAACGGGATAGATAGTGTTGGGTAATATTGTATATGAGCCTTTTGAGTAAAGCTGAGATATCTAGAATGAATGTGTAAATGAGTGCTTTATAATATGAATATTATAAGAATATTCAGTAATTTATGGTTAATAGAATATCTCTACACTTCTATGTGAGATATATCTTTTGGGTGCTATATGTGTTACAAGTCTATCTCTTATGAAAATGGTTGTCTTTTATTTAACATTATTTTCTCATTTAGAAGCTGGTGGTATTACATAATAACTCTATGAACTGATAATATTCCTCTTTAGATGTTTGCAAATTACTTCCAATTTTTATAATTATTATGTTAATGAATAACAAAAGGTCTTTTCTCTACAAGTTTGACAATTATGTCATCATACCTAAGTTTTACCATTAAATATCTAAGTAGATAATCATAGGATTACTCAAGATTGTGTAAACCTCCATGATCCTAGGATAAAAGTTGAATACTGAGTAATGATTTTCCTTTCCCATAAACTCTTCCTTAAATCATAAGATTTATCCATGTAATTAGCATATTTTGGTCAACCTAGTAACTTCTATTAACAATTTGAAAAGTATCTCCTAAGAGATACCTTGAAGGTATTGTAATGCCTTCCAAGTTATCACCTAACAATACTTTTAAGGTAAAATAAAATTCCATTCATGTGCATGTTGGGAGATACCTTCAACATCACCTTGAATGTATGATAGCACCATTGAAGGTATATCCTAGGAGATGAGTTCAATGGACTTATAATACCTTCATGGGTAGCTTAAAGTTATCTCATAGGAGATACCTTGAAGGATAAATATAATCTTGTGCATGTTTGAAAGGTATCTCCTAAGAGATGCCTTAAAGGTATTACAATGTCCTTTAATTTATCACCCACTAGTGCCTTCAAGGTGAAGGAAAACTCCACTTATGTGCATGTTGAAGGTATCTCCTAGGAGATACCTTAAATGTTCCCTTGAATGTATGACAATTCCTTTTGAGGTATCTCTTAGGAGATCATCTTTTCTTTCAAATCATGCACATGTAACAACAAAGTTAATTTTCAAACATAATGGTATTAGCTCTAAAGTGTGGGACTTAAGGCTCATTGAGCTAAAACTCTGAAGATGGGTTAGATTCTCTTAAAAATTTAGTGCATTAGGTTTAATAATTATAATCAAGCCTAAACTTCATGGAATGAAACTAAATACTACTAAACTAAGTTCCTCATTTGGGAAAAGGGAGAGAAAATAAACTAAAAATAGCATGAGGTGATGCACCAAAATTTCATATATCTTCCCTCCTTACTCTTTAACAACACACTAAAAGTTAGAAAGATGGATTTTATTGATGTGTGTTTTAAACACACCCTAATAGAATTTTATGAGGTAGCCTCTAACATTTTAGGATCACTAAAGTAAATCACTCAAACACATGATTTATAGGGTATTCTATTGTATAAGAACCTGTTGGTGGAATATTGGTGAGCTATATAGATTATTTACCATGAATAGACAAGTTATGAATGAACCTATATCTATTTGGATTGGATAGAAAGATGATGATTCCAACTAAGGTGGGCAAGGTCTCAAAAAAAAATCAAAATAGGAGGGAAGAGTATGGAAAAAAAGAAGTCTTGTTGATAGCCTAGGATAAAACCCTTCAAAACTAGCACTTGAAATTAGGTATGATTATGAAATTTGAATGAAGTGTAATTTGAAAAAATGAAAAACTAAATACCATTTATTGATACAAAAATGCTGAATAATAATATTTATTTTTGGATAAATGAAAAATTCCCAATTCTAATTTTCAAAGCATATAATGCAAATGTAGAAAATCCAAAGTGTCAAAGTTACTATAGCACACTAACAATCAAATACAATATACTTAGACATGCAAATTCAAAGTTTGTCCAATTATTAGACTACTATTATACATCTTCAAAAAGGATTATGATTTGTGTGCAAAATATATTTGAATTAGATATACCTTAAAATGAATAACTATATTTAAAATAGATAACTCATACATAATTCTAAAAACTAAGTTACCAGAATAATGGAACATCTCAAGTAATCCATGTAATTAGAGAATAATCGATATTTAGACATAAATACAAAGTTAATTAGAACTCTTTCAAAAAAATTATTAGTTTGAATACCCAAAATTCTCATTTATTTATGACCAAGAGATTACATGTATTTATAAGATTGGGATGGGAAGGCCTAATCTCTTCAAGCTTTGCCTACAATTACAAGTCAAAAAATAGATCCCTAGACTCAAGATCATGCAAAATATGCATGCACAATGGAAGTGTATAAACTTAGACACTCTAATAAAAATATAATATGTATGTAAAATAAATATATTAAGAATTACAATTATACCTTAAATATACACGCACAAATATAATCATTTCAAATCATGGTGTTGGTTAGGCACTACTAGCTGGAAGAGTTGAAAAAGAAACTAAAGTTGTCATAAGAGTAACTATAGGTGAAATGAACACTAGACCTGAGGGAGTTTCCATTATTTTAAACTAAATAGACTGAGATTCTTGAGCTATTATAACAACACTTCCATCTAGTTAAGTAAATTAAACTAAAGACAAAACTTTCTCTTTTTATTTAAGTTGATCCAATAATGTTCCCCTTGTATCAAATTCTTTGTTTACAATATCAAAATTGAGCAAGGAAGGATAAATAATTATATGTGCTTCATCCACTAACCTACCTTGCTCTTCCTCTAGGATCTTAAAGTCAACTACTGAGGTTTCATCCTTAGTTATTCTAGTCTTAGCAAAATTGACCAATTGTAAAATCTCCTCATTGGTTATATAGATGATTTCCTCCACCTCCTTAAAATTGTTTGCTATTGTATGAAGAAGGTTCCCAAAATCAAGCATGTTGACAAAATTTATAGTATGATTAATCACCTGAGTGACACTCATATCTAATAAAATTTTCAATGCCTCACTCTCATATCTGGTAGAGTCCCAACAATGCCTTCATCTGATTATGCCAACCAAGAAATTCATCTCTTTTATCAATGGCATAATTTGAGCACCAGGCCACATCCATACCAAATATTAAATTCAAATGTTTTAAATAACTACTCCTTAAACAAAAATCAATAAATTCAACCTCTTTTCCAATTCTTTCTTTTGGTGACACAGCTTGGTGAAGTTTACCTAGTTAGGGTAGGTAGTTTCTTTGGAGGCCCACATACTATACAAAATATCATACAACTTATTGGATGAACTATGAAAATTAGTAATAATTTCATAAGGGGATGATGTTATTTTCATTTATTTCCACCTTCTCAATGCCTCCTCAATACTTTGGTGCATTTCCTTTAAGGTTTCCCTTGTGAAATCAATGAAATCATTAAAGTTATCAATATATTTTGTAGGGTCCCCTAGGTTCATCTTTGATTTATTTTCAAGAGTAAAAATATTTTCTCTGTACTCAAACACCATCTCCTCACTTGTACCAAGGAACACCACCTTCCTCTTACTCACCCTCTAAATTTTCCTAATCTTATTATCAAACTTGGTGGAGACTGTGGAAAATTCAATTATAAATAGATTTTATCTTTCATCCCTAGTTCCCTGCATCTCTTTCACCCCTTGGGGAACTATGATAACCCGTATTTATTAAATTTGAGTTTATCCTTGAGATAAATAAGGTAGAGAGGTCATAAAAGGAAGTGTAATCAATGGAGGTACTATGGAAGTATTAATAATAGTTGGAAATAGGAGAGGTTAATGGATAATTCTCTCCCCTAGAGATGACTCTCTTCTTAGTAATACCTTAGATATATACCTAACCAAAATAGGGGTTCTCTCCACTATCTTTATGGCTAAAAATAATAGGGAGGCCTATGGAATGGGAAATCCTATTAGATCCAACTTTATTTTTTAAATGGGTGGGATGTAAGGATTAGAAATAGATACAGTTACCTAGTCTTCAAAATTGACTCTCTTCTCTAAGGTGTTTATTTAGTAAGGGGAAATAATTGATGAATCCTTAGGAGGAATAAATACAAAACCTTGATATATAAAAAAATATAAATTTACATATGGTATTTAAACATTGATAGATGAATAAATAGTAGAATAGACTACCTCAACAATCATTTTATTTGGTTATTTTGTGAGGACATGTTGCTTTCCCAAACTCTAGGCTTTAGCTTTCTCAAACTCTACCTCTTCATTATCTAGGTGATTCTCTTAAATATTTCCTTTCTCTACTTCTTCTATTTCCTTGGAAGCATCTTCTTCATATTCATCATCTAGGTAATTAACCAATGATACTAGTTTTGTTTATTCTTCCATAAGTAACCTTGCTTAAGTTTCTCCTTCATTTTGTTTCTTGACTTCCTTTAATTTTTCCTCTCAAGAGACTCTTCAATAGTAAATAGACCAATAAATGGTCTTTCTTCCAATGACTTGATCTTAGTAGGAGTAGGAGAATCCTTGAGATTCCTCTAATTGGTGAATATGGGAGGAGTGGAAGGTGGAATGGAAGGTGACACAACTAAAGGAACAACATTGGTGGGAGGTGTATGCAAAGGAAAATGCAACTAATCTATAAATAAATTTTAGATCAGAGAAGATAAATCCTACTTACACTTCCAATTATTATTACATTAGATATTTGGGGACATGACTAAGATGGATATACTAGACCTAGACAAGGAATCTCTTACCATAATAATATCATTACGGAGGGTTCCAAAGACTCTAATAAAGAAAAACTATGCAATGACCCTAACAAGGTCCTATGTTTTCATATTCACTAAACTAATAACAATTAAAGTAAAGTCTAATCTGGTGCTCACCAAATATTTTGGCACAAAGTGGGGGTAATGAACATTAAAATTAAACATGCATAAAAGATATATAATCAAATCAATGTATATAAAATCCTAATGCATGGGAGAGAAGTAAAAATGCATATCTATCTACTCTTATAAAGGAGGAATAAAGCTAGGAATACTTACTTTTGAAGATGAATCCACTGAGCCTCAATCTCTCCCTTGGATAAGGTGATTTTCAAGATGTTGTTATGGTATGTAAGGATGATAAGGATAAATCATATTTAGGCTACATAACCTATCATTGCATCTAAAACACTTCTCCACAAGATAAAATACATATCTCCAAAGGAATTATGAAACCCTAAGCTATGATACTAAAGTAGAATGTTGGATAAGCAGATGTGTAATATATATATTCTTCTTATCTTCTATTAGAAATGATGAAATGGATGTGTTTATATAGATGGATGTAACCCTAGTCCTTTTCAAAAAATTAGCTAACAAGTTCAACCTAATTGACATTATATCATTATTGGTAAAAACAAATTAGGTCTTGGTTGTAGGTCAGCCATGGGCTTAAATAAACCCTAAATAAGTTTTATCAATTACAATACAAGGTTGATGGGGATGACAGTATAATGTAAACCATTAAAAAGTATTTTATGCTAGGGAAGGGTTGATGAAAGCATAAAATGACTAGAAGGGGGTGAAAATAGGAGGCAAATATTAGGGGAATTTTTTAGAATATGGTTATGTAGATATAAAGTCATAGTATAGGGACAATAATCTTATGAAGCATCAATATTATGCCCATCCCTTTCTTGGGTCACCCTTTAGAGTATGCACGTAGAGAAATTAAGACTTGGTGGGTTCTTAAAAGAGAGAAAGCATCAATAATTGATAAAGTTTGAAAATATTATGTGTATACATATGCCCCACTTGAATCTCATCACATGTCATGTAGGTGCAACATGGGATGGTGCTTCAAGAAAAGAACATAACAATGCATAACATTGAAGCTAAATAAATTTAAGGAGCAAATAAGATAAATAAAAAAGTATAGAATTGAAAAACACATATATTTATTTACTTTAGTGATATAGATAAATAAGTATATGTAATAAATGTGAAGGTGTCTACTGTAGAGAACATTAGGTGAACTTGTATAGATTAGTGTAAAAGAGTAGAAAATTGAAATTTTTGTAACATAGACATATAATAGGTGAAAATATACTCTACGATTTGAAGATTTTATAACATTTTATGGTTTGTAAAAAGGTTTAGTAGAGATAGATATGTGATCAAAATATGAAATCTAACAGTAAATATAAATAGGGTAAAAAAATAATTCATTGTTTATTTTTACTGATCTAAGAAAATAGAGCTCTGAGAGACCTAGTTAGAGCCCAGATTTCAATCATTATGAGATGTCATCTAAGATGGGGAGGGTGCATAGTGGCCACAACAAGTGCAACATAGGTAAGCAACTAAAAAATTCAAAATTTTGAATATTTTGATTTGAAATTAAGCTAAATATAGAAAAATGTTTGGTAGGCAAAATCTATGCATCAAAATAAACCCTAAGAAATTTTTATGTAAATTAAGGATATAATGAAGTAATAGGTAGGAAGAATTTAGACCAATAAAATTCTAAGGAATTTATGGTAAATGGGAAAAAATTTAACACTACGGATGAATAGAGTCAACCTGGTTGACTTAGTTTATAAGGTGAGGGAGATAGATAAGGTCGACTATGTAGTAGACGGTCTATGGTGTTTGATAAGAGGGGCATGACTATGTAGCATTGGGATAACTTAGTTGGTAAGATAGACAAATCTAAATATGTATATCATAGCCAATATTTTTTGTTTGATATGGTTGATATAGTATTACTAACAAAGGTTGACTATGTAAAATAGGGCCGATATAGTATCACAAAGTGAGAAAGTGTCTGATCTAGTATTAATGTGGACATTATAATAAGAATTTGAAAGGGACAATGTAATATTCCAAATAAATTATAGGATTGATTTAGTATTAAATATTCCAATTCCATATAAAATGGAGAAACTAAATCAAACCAGCTGAGTTTTTTGAAATTTTAAGAATGTATTTTTTGATTTATTTATGACATGGAGATATGATATACCATTTGTTATTTAATATTTTATAGAGATTTAAAAGTTATTAGTGACTGATAGATTTGTCATGGTTACTTTATCTACTAGAATGATTTATTGACATAGACAGACCATGACTAGTCACACTAGGCTTTGGAGGTATCATGGAGATGAGGTGCATCCTATTGAGTGTTGATCTCATTATCATTTTCCTTGGATCATGGGAATGATTAAACAAAAGAAATTGATGGGTGTTATATGGGGATACCATAGAGGTGTGTATAATTATAGAGGATGTCGACACTTTTATTGGGACTATCGATGGAAGGGACATTGGTGATCATAAAGACACTGAATCATCTAAAAGAGAGGCAATCACTAGATAGGTGGGTGATGTGCTTAGATAGGATATAATCATGATTTTGGGTTAGTCTATTTGATGTATATATCATGAAAATTCCAAATATTTGAAAGGTAATGATCAAAAAATATGATAGTATGAGTGTTGTGTCACAAGTCAAATGACAAAGTACCGCTATACGTGATAGCCTTTTACTAGTCTATTTTAGATCAAGGAACACTATATAACTTTGGGGATATCATTTGGGTATACCTCATGAATGACATGTATGGTATTTTATCCATAGGGTAAAATACCATGGGGCCTATGGTTTTATTGAGTGCTTGGATATATGAGAGGTTCCCTATGTATCAGCTAGCTAGGTTGCCTCATGTGGTGGATGATAGGTTACCTCAGGTGATAAGATGGTATCAAGACCAAGTAGTGAGGACCATAACCCATGTGCCATATTTGTATATTATCACACAAGGGGAGATCATGTGGCATCCTTACATGCACATTATTGTTATTTGGCTTAGTTAATTGATCATAGTGATATGTTTAGTTTGAGTGCAGATCATGGGTCATTATACCTAGTGGATAGAACCATATTTGGTGTCATACTTGCTAGGGTAGTTTAGAATATTACACATAATTGACCCTCTAGTAGTTCATAATTTTTGGGCATGTCATGTTAGAGATTCAATGGGGAGAAGAGGAGGAGGAGTACCAGTCAAGAGACCCAAGATCAAGCCATGATGTGTTAGACCATGGAATAGTCAAGCATGGCAATAGGAAGCTAGAGGATGAGATGGCATAGATGTGGATGTATCAGGCAGCATAATAGGAGTAACAATGACCACCTTGTCTACACCATGGATGGATGTACCACTAGCAAGAGTTGGTATAAGTGATGGTGACATCAAAAGATGACCCAAAAATCATTCCAAGATATAGCTAGTTGATAGAGACACCCCTTAGGAGAGGGTTAAAATTTACATGAGTGGTGACTCTTTTATTTGCATGGGTGGGAATGCAATCTATAGATAAGGTGTTTAGGGATGAGTCAAAGGAGAGATAAAGGTTGGTAACACTAAGACTAGAGATAAATGTTATAATTTTAAGCTTTGATATAAAATACTAATTGAATGTGATTATAGTAGATAGAAATATTTTGAGATATATATATGTGATATAATATCTATCTAGTTTTAGTTTTAAAGATCTAGTGACAAATGGTGTCATATGGGGATCCCTAATTATGGTTATGCACCATGACATTTTGGATGGGGTACTGGAAATATATGACCCCACCATGATAGATGATCCTATGGTATAGTCTACCCCAGCCTAGGTAGGCTAGTTTAGATAGGTGGGGGAGGATATAAGGTAGTTACAAACATGCAAGGATGGATTAAATCCATTGATATGCGTGGGAGTGGGAGAGGCATAGGCCTTGGCTTAAGAGAGAGTAGTGCACATGGATACCATGCTTCACCTTGGAAAGGTACAGTCTGAGGTGGATAACTTACAAGGATAGGTAGTAGGATTGAGATAATAGACTATCTCATTATATTTATGGGTAGTGTGTCTAGGCCAAAATATAGGCATGATGGAGCCCAGTCATAGAGTTGGAACTATGTATTTTATATTTTTACCTTGTATTTTATAAAACACATGATATATATATATATATATATATATATATATATATTGACAGTTGGATTTTATCCCATGAGTTGTATTTAGTTGTGGATGTTGTTGCATGGATATATTTCTTTTTAGAAAATGTATTTAACTTTTGTTGTATATGCTATGGGAAATATATGTGGAGTGTTTTCTTTTCTAGCATTATGTGATACACATGCATGGTTAAAAAGAAGAGGCAAAAGGAATTGGAAAAGTATAAGTAATTGAAACAAATGTACTACACACTATATCAAAATGGGAAATGTGTAATAATAAAATATGACTAAATATAATAAACCAAAAATGGTAAAATGGATAAAAAAATGTTTTTAAACCATAAAAATATTTTCACCAAAATAAGACAAGTTAAATCACACTATATCACGTTGGGAAGTATGAAAATAATGTAATAAAATGGAAGGCATAAGAATACCAAATGGTATAAAAATAAAACAATTAAGTCAATAAATCATAGTAAATCATGTTGATAAGTATAAAAGAGAAAAAAAATTGGAATAATGAACTTCAATTGATCACACTAATTCAAAATGGAAAGTATGAAAAACTTAATAAAAATGGTTGTATTCTTACATGTAATAAAAAAATAATAAGATTAAAAAAATAAAAGATTGATGACTACACATACTATATCAATATGGGAAGCATGTCAATGATGTGCAACTCATGATCAATCATGACTTATCTCAAATTTGACACATATAATTTCATTGTGAATTAGCTATTGAAAATTTTGTGAGGAAATCCTAGTCTAATCCATGGTCTTACACTCTAATTCACAAAGAGAAAACCGATAAGGTAGAAATAACTAGGAAAAATAATGTTAAAAGGAATGTTTGGAATGGTAAATTAGTAATTTGTGAGGAAGGTTGGGTCCTATCCAATGTATTACACTATAAATCACAAATGGAATCCCTAGGGGGTGAGTGATCAGTGAATAAAATAATATTTCTCAAGGGGAAATATTAAGATTGTGGGAAATTAAAGAGGGAATGTAAAAATAATAACATAGGCATCTATGATAAGACCATAAGAAACATGAGGCACACTAAGGATATATAAAAGACACTAAGTGACTAGTGACCATCAATATACAAAGGATACCCATTCACCGTAAGCACAAAGCTATATATGTAAATAAGTGAGTAATAAGATTGAATCATGTTGGTTATTTGAATAATAAAATTAAAATGGACCTACATTCTAACAACATGTTCCTTGTTCCTCATGACCTCTTACAAAGTCATTGGTCTACTGTGAAGATTGGGTAAATGTATGAGAAAGTAGGTAGCACTAAAATAAAAAAATTATTCTCCTTTTCCAATCTAATAGCCTACTACACCATAATGGACCTTGGCTCTATTGTGAGGCCAATTGTGGAGTTTTATATTAAATTAGATAAAGGATATGTGCTTAAAATCACATCTTTTAGTGTAATTTGACTTTTGAAAATTTTGAATGTTGCCTTTTATATCATTGCCTTTTGTTAAAATGATTTGGATTTTAGTCTTTTATAGATTTTAAGATTCTTCCTCCATATGGATTTGGAATGACCAATATTGATTGAAAAAGTGATACACACAAATGAGCCTTAGACTTTGGCTAAAGGAAGCTAATTATCTGAAGACATGATTGACTAAAACACTTAGGCTTACCTATGAATCAACATGTTATCTCAATTTTCAACATTGTGTATGCTTAAATTGTGAAAGCAAATACGAGGAATAAAGGGAGATCTAAGATGGATTACTAAAATGAGATTATAATGAGATGACATGTTTTTTAATTGATCACATGGTAAATAAGGACTAAGGGGAGACAGGTTTGTATAACGAGGTCACAATAATGACTATCCATGTTATAGAGATAAGATAGAAAAAAATCATGAGAAAATAATGACATGTCCATGAAAATAAATGAATTTATATATAAAAAGTGTGTAGTCATGAAAATAATATATAAGATATCATAAGGAAATAAAATGACACCATAAACAACATATAATGCAAAATATAAATATCCATACAAGATAAATAAGGAAATGAAAATTTGACATAGTGTCAAATGATATAAAATAGAGAAAAATAAACTTGGAGCACATGTACAATCCAAAATGAAGAAGAAAGTGAAGGAACACTGTGTTGTGTTCATAAATACTGGTAAATTTATCTACAAACATTGTCCATAACATATAATAGATATTTATGAAGCTAGACTCTAACTATAGTGAGGGTCTCATTGATCTTTACAGAAAGATGGGGGAATACCTCTCATCAAATATTGAAAACAAATATAGGCATGATTTAAGGATAGTTCTCATGAAATCCATCATGCGTATGATACTCAAGAAAAGGAATAGGAGTGGAATCTATGAGACATTAAGGAGTCACCAATGGATAAGGGACCATAAGTGATGGAGGATCCATCGATGAAGGAACCATAGGGTAGGAAGAGGCCACAAGTGGATTAACCATAGGGGAAGAAGGATGAGCCTTCTTGCATGGGTGACCTATGGGAAGAGGAATAATAGGTTGAAAAATGGTCATAAGGTGATCATGGAGAAGCTATTGGAGGATACACAAATGATTAGTGTACTTGGTACTGCATTGGTACCACATAAAATATACCTCTCCATATTTAGGAATATATTAAGGTAATAACTTGGGGGGAGGTATAGTCTTGTCAGTAAGATAAGGAATATTAGGATGTAATATGTCTATATATTGTCAAATATTTCAACAATGAGTGGAAGAATGAGTGTCTATGTTGTGGAAGCAACATATATACTTGTTAGTAGACTTTATGGGTATACTAATAGAGGGAGTGGAAGGAAAAGATAGGGAGGGTTGGGATAATTTACAATCTCTAGTACAATGATCAATAACTCTATGAATGTCATAGTATGACTGATCAACCCATTGGGTGGGCAAAAGAGAAAGCTATGGTAAAGGAACCAAGCCATCACCAAGAGGAGGTAGGGCTGGTGAAGAGACTAGATGAGGCTTGACTAAAGGAGAAATAAAATCAAAATTAGGAAGAGAATAAACTAAAGGGAGAGTGGGAATATGATTTAGAATAAGATAAATTGAAGAAGGAGCAAGATGCACATAGGGTTTAAGGATAGTAGAAATAATCTCAGGGGAAAGCTAACTATAAGGGTCCTAGTATCTAGTGAAGCGATAGGGATCAATCATAGTATGATCCATAAATATGTTCCTAATAGGTTCTTCAAAAAATCAAGGTGCATTATGTGAATGCACCATCTCTACCCTGTAAAGAAGAGGAATAATGCTAAAATTAGGAACTGTATAAGATAAAATGTGATAAGATAAATAAAAATACTGAAACAAAGAAGAATGACAACAAAGGATCTCAACATCTCAAGTCTAAACAAGACCTCTTAGAAATGGGTCATCTAATGTATAAACATCATCATAATTGGGTGTATCAAGATAAATTATGTAATTATGTATGACCTTCTCATCGGAGGTGGAATGATGAATAGAGTACCAAGTCTTAGTTAAGACAATGGTTATATCATCACTAGGTGGTTGATGAGAATGTGGCTTTAGAGAAGGTAAAAGCTAGGAAATGAGATGAGGAGAGAGATAAAAAGAATTTATCATGAGTTTGATATCATTGGGCTCATCATCATCAGAGTATAAAGGGTTAGATGTCATATTCATGATGAATTTAGAGTGACCATGGTAACCTCACGTAGAGTTGATAAGAAAATTAAAATGTTGATATTCTTGGAATGAAACAATCAAAAAGGGTTTGAATTTTGAATACACCACAGTCTTGGAATTATTCAAAATTCCAAGGGTTAGTGTTGTCTTGAATCATATATATTTCACCATTATGAGGTAAGTTGACACATTGGTAAACAAAAGAGGCAATAACCCTCATGCGATGAGTCCATGGCTTGTCAAGAAAGATATTATAGGAGAGAGTAAAATTGAAGATCATAACATTCACTCAAATAGTGATAGGTGGAATGGTGATAGGGATCCACACAACCTAAGAAAGGCATTTACATTAATTTTTAGCTTTGACATGTGTTGCGTGTGGACTTAAGATTAGATTTGGAGTAATCAAGGGTTTTAATGAAGTCAAGAGAGGAAACATAGGTACCTAAACCCTCATTAATAAAGGCACACTTGACTTGGATGTCACTAATTTAGATGCTTATAAAGAAGGGAGGATTATTTTCATGAAGTATAATCTCATTTGGAATCATAAAAATAATAGGTAAGTTAAGAGAGAGAAAAGTGTCCATTATTTCATCAATGTGTATAGACATCTCTTCACATTATTGTAAGAAGTTTTTTTTGACCTAGATAAGGTAGCTTCATGTCCTTCTAGGGGAGGATGGGGGGTGTTAATTTCAAATAAGAGTTACATAAGGTGGTTATTATGACACAAAGAAGTTTGCATGAGTTCAAGAAAGGGGATTTGATATGGGAAATTAGTAAGATCTATGATAGGATCCCATTCATCATAACCCATGAGTGGATTGTTGGATAGAGGGGGAAAATGTTGGAGGAGTTCCTTACAAGAAGGATTAGAGGTGCATGTAAATTTGTGTTAATAGGATATAGGAGGTTTAATTAGGGAACAAATTGGTTAATTATCTTGAAAGGAAAATGTAGTTGACGTAGGTTTATCTTGTGATAGATTTGAAGAAGTGGTGTTATAAGGTTAAATATCATTGTTAATAGCTAAAGAGGTTGGATAGATTATAGAAATGGTATGAGAGGTTTTATCTAATGGAGGTGTTAGAATTTATTCACAAAAAAAGATAAGGTCCTCTTGCCCTAACTCTATTGAGTGAGTTGGGGAAGAATCTTGGATAACACAAAAAGTGTGAGATGATTGGAGCATGTGGGTAGGATACAAATCAATGAATGAAACTAACCTTCGCATATTATTCATGTTGACCACATTCTCTTCAAAATTTGGGTCTGTAAGATTGTCAACATTATTGGTGGAAGGAGTAGGCTTATCACTATTGTCTTGATGGTTTGGAAGAGGGTGTTTGTAAATGTCTAGATGAGCATTATCCTACTTTAAATCTTGATTTTTAATTTGTGTTTCATGGGATTTTAATTCAATGTCATAGGCTTATTGATGTTTATGAAAGAGGCAATCATGGTCAAAATTTAGACCAAAGAGGAAATCCATATCTAAGTTATGCAATTACCTATAAGTCTCATGAGAGTGACCCCAGCTAGCATGAAACCAATAGAATTTATTTGGATTGTACCATGATTTCATATGGTGATTGGGATCAAGATCTCATGGAAGAGACGTTGGTAGACACTTTTAGAGATATACTAAGGATAATGGATTATGAATATTGATGTTGTTTATTGGATAAAAATGAGGGGTAGTGATGTGGTTTAAAGGGGGAGCTTATTTTGGAGCAAGGTCAGGAGAAATAGCTTGAATATTAAGAATGGTATCATAGGAATCAGTCACACCATAGTTAGTAGCATGATGTTTCTTTATTTTTGATTAGCATGTGAGTTCTCATAGGAGGATGGGATGGCTCAAATAGATGCATGAGAAAATATTGGCACTTAGCTTGGTTGAAGGCCTATTCCAAATTTCATGGAGAGAGATTCCAACTTGATATTATAACTTAGGATAGAGAACATTGGTGAATAAATGAAATAGGTTATCATATGCCATGTTATGTTCACACTTTTTAGATAGGGTATTCCACCATTTGATGAAAACTTATGTGATTTCCATCTCAATTTGCTTGCAATTAATAAAATGAGCCAAGGTATTTTTGGGAGGTCACTAGTTTAAAATTCTTGTATTACAACATTAATTAGATATTCCAAACTAGTGATGTAATAAAAATTGAGTTGTTTATACCATTCTAAAGCGTCTCTGGATAGTGTTTTTGATAAGATCTTGGTAGTGGAAAAAGTGTTTAACTTAACCTAGTATTTGTAAATATTTCTTAATATTTTCAAGTGTAAGGTAGGATTAGTTGACCCATTTCAGCTAATGGTAGGGGTGATACCTCCTATATAAATATTAGAAATTTGAGGCATAAGAGGTTCATTTTGAAGATGTTTAATAATTGTTTAATAAGAGGTGGTTGAATAATAAGATTTCCATGACAATCCCTAAAGGGGGGAGGGGAATTTTAGTTATGCACTCCCCATGGAACCTATTGAGGCTGATTTTGGAGATGAACAAGGTGATTCTATATTTGGATCATTTGGTTGGCATTATTAGCCTAAAAAGTGTTCATTTGGTGAAGAGTTTGTAACAAAAGTTGGTGGGTTTGAGTGGTGTTATGTGTAACATGTGAAGTATTAACATTGGTATTAGTGTCTTGGGTACCACTTTGAGTAGCAACATGTACAATATTAGTGGCTTGAGAGGCATTATTAAAAAAGGAGTCACTAGTGGCATGATTAACATATGTTGCAAAAGATGAACTAGTAGAGGAATTAGAAGAAGAGAAAGCACTAGTGGCATGATTAACATGGGTAACAAATATTGAACTAGTAGAGTAATTAAGAAAAGTGGGTCTTGGAAAAGGCCCACTAGATGTTGAACCTACCATGTTAGTAGAGATATTTGGAATTGAGGTAGAATACATTAAAGAAGAAGATGTCATAGTATGAGAAGGGGTCAAAAGAGAAGGAAGAGGCTGAGAGGCAAAGAAGATATTGCCCAAAATCCATGTAAAAATGTGGAGGAGGGTGAATGGGATTATTATTATTGACCACTTATCATAATGTGGTAAATAGTGTAAGGGTCTTTTCCTTGATGTTGATGAAATTAATTAATGAAAAAAAGCATTTCCATAGTATACTCTAATTTAGGTTGATCTTATAAGGAGAATAGAGGGTTGTGATTAGAATATACATGAGAAGGAGTCCCATAATTTGTAGTAAGAGTGGCCACATGAACATTACTTTCATCTAAAGTAGGAACCACAAGCTATTTATGGGAAAACCTATTGGGATTGGTAAATTTCATCATATTTTTTGAGATCAACTCTATGTTTTCCTCAAATAGGAGGTTCATGATGAGAGATAAAGGTTAATAAAGACAATGATGATGTAAATACAAAGTCAAAAAATAATATATAGAGTTGAATTAGTATACTATGTGTTTTAACCTAATAGGCAGATAAGAATACATAGTAATTTAGGTCAACTATGTATTGTAAATAGGAAGGTGAAATAGGCTAATAAGGGTAACAATCATTTAGGTCAACTATGTATTACAAATAGGAAGGTGAATCAATTTGATAAAGATTCACATTCGTTTAGGTCAATTGTAAACTAATGAATAGAGAAATAAATGGGTGAACAAGAAGACACAGTCATGTAGGTTAACTATGTGCTATTGGTAGGAAGGAGAAATATACTCTATAAGAGGCTTTATTGACCAAGATGATAGTGTTATGAAATAGGGGAATTTTTTTCAAAATAATTGGAAATAAGAATGAAATCAAACATATAAACAATTGGATCAATGTGATTGATCTAATTAGGGAACATAACACAAACCTTGCACTAATGCTAGCCAATGCAAGTTTTGTAATACAACATGCAATCATCAAAGAGAAATAAATCAATTGAAAAATAAATGATAACTAGTTGGTCACTCTAAGTGTTATTAGATTATTATAAAGTTTTGATTTTAATGTGACAGGAGAGTTGGTTGAAATCAAGAACTAGAATATAGTCTAAATATGGTTTTAAGATGTTTTTGATGAAAGGGATATGTATTGGTGATGGTATTGACTTGGTATTGGGTAATACCACCTAACTTCACTCCCATATTGATAAGGGTGTCAGGTGCTTTGCCAATATATATGATTAACCACATATTTATACTTGGCTAGAAAACCTAGTTGGCTTCTTCCTTGGTGATGAAATCTAAGTTGGTAGGCATTGGGAAGATAGATGTTTAAATGCATTTTGAATGTTAAGTGGTTTGGTTGTCTATGAAAAATATTAAAATAGTGTGACTAAAATGATAAATTTGAAAAACCACCTATTTAGACTATGTGAGTTACTTTAAGCATGCAAACGACTAAAAATGAGATATGAATTAATTACTAGCGAATAACTATTAATTCCTTGAATAATAATAGTAAATAGTTAGTTGAGGTAACACTGTATGAAAATAGTACATAATAGAGTTGATTGGGTGAATTTTATTATATAGAATCAAGGTCTTTAAGAACATATTCGAACAGGTCGACTATGTCTCTTACATAGAAGACAAGTTATAGAACTAAGTCAACCAAGTCGACCTACTTAGCTATAGGGTTGTAGTTTTGAATACTTCCAATGTGTAAAAAACAAAATTTGAAGAAATACTAAAATGATAGAGGAAAGAAAGGAATATTGGTGGGCTTGAAGATGATTTAGATTGTAAATTTTATGATGTAATACTTTGGTTTCTACTTTTATATTCTGCAAACTGGGTTGACTAGTTTGATGGAGTTTTGCAAAACCCTATATGTTGAAGAAGAATAAGGAACAATTTTGACTTGGTTGATAGTGTTCATTGACCTATATGTTATAATAACAAATTTATCAAATAGAGTTAACCTATTTTATAGTATATGCTAATCCAAAATTGAAGAAGAGTACCATGTCAAACTATTTGATCTAGTAACCTATAGTTTATGAAGACCTACATAGATAAAATAGAATCATTTTGAAGCAACAATGTGTTAAACTTATGCACATAAAGTTAGAACTATACCAACTGGTTTGATACAATACTACAAATATAGAAAAATATAATAAAATGATAAAATTATGACATGAAAGAAAAAATTATAAGGGTTAGATTCACTTTGGGTTCACTAGAATGTATGCAAATGTAGAAATCAATTGATCTATCAATCAATCCTAGATTAGAGAAGATAAATCTTACTTACACTTTCAGTAGTTAATACATTAGATATTCAAGGTCATAACCAATATGGATCTAATATACCTATCCAAGGGATCTCTTACCATAATAATATCACTAGGGAGGGTTCCAAATCCTCCATCCAAACAAAATTATGCAATAACCCTAAAGATGTCCAATGTTTCCGTATTCACTAAACTAATAATAAGTAAAGTAAATTCTAATCTAGTGCTCACTAAATCTTTTGGCACAAAGTGGGGGTAATGAATCTTAAAATTAAATATGCATAGAAGACATATAATCACATCAATGTATATAGAATCCTAATGTATAGGAATTAAGTACAAATGCATGACTATCTACTATTATAAAGGAGCAATAAAGTTAGGAGTACTTACCTTTGAAGACAAACCCATTGAGCCTCAATCTCTCCCTTGGCCAAGGTGTTTTGAAATAGGTTATTGTGTTATGTAAGGATGGTAAGGATAAATTATCTCTAGATACACAACCTATCAATGCATCTAAAATACTTATCAACAAGACAAAATCTGTATCCCCAAAGAAATTATGAAACCCTAAGATATGATCCTCAAGTAGAATGGTGGATAAATAGATGCAAAATATATATCTCTTCTTCTTCTCTTAGAAATGATGAAATGGATGTGTTTATATAGATATATCTAACCCTAGTCCTTTCTCAAAGTTTATTTGATAAGGTTGACCCAAACAACATTGTATCATTATTGATAAAAATAAATTAGGTCCTTGTCTAGGTCAACTAGGGGCTGACCTAGACCCTAAATAAGTTTTATCAATTAGATTACAAGGTTAATGAAGCTGAAAGTGTAACATAAACTGTCAAAAAGGATTTTAGCTAGGGAAAGGATAATGAAGGTGGAAAATGACTAGAGGAGGGTGAAAATAGGAGGTAAATCTTAGGGGAATGTTTTTAAGAGATGGTTGTATAGATAAAAAGTGATAATATATGGATAACAATCCTATAAAGCACCAATGGTCTACCTAGCCCTTTCTTGATGCACCCTTTAAGGTGTGAATAAGAGAGATTGAGACTCAATGGATTAGTGAAAGAGAGAAAGCATTAATAATTGATAAATTTTGAAAATATTATGTGTATACATGAGGCATCATAGGAGATGGTGGTGAAGGCATGGTAACATTTGTTGTGGAGGTAGGTTGAAAGGTTTATGGAGGTGAAATTTTAGAGGTACTTTGACTAAAGGTATCCTCTCTAATGGATGTAAGTGATGAAGGGATAGCCATAAAATATGTAGGAGAATAAAGAATAGTTAGAATACAAGAGAAATAAGCTTGTAATAAATATAGAAGACTCACTTGGGTCATAATTATTATGGGGGAAAATGAGTCACCATAAAATTGTTCTTCCTTCTTCACCTAAGGAATCTACCAACCTATCTCTTGTAGTTGTTGTGCCCAAAACTTGGGTGTCAAGAGTTGTTTTTGAGTAAAATACTTGGGGACTTAGAAGACCCCTTAGAATATCCCTTCTAATTTAAGGATTAGATTCCCTTTGGAAACTAGAGTTAGTTGGTTGATCATCTATAGGATCTTTTAAATGAGGAGGTTGATCCTATTACTGAGAGACATGAGGCTGGGATGGTGACCATCAGTGAATCCATGCCCTCTCATATTCTTCCTCAGTGTCCTAAAGATTATACTATAATGCTTGAGCCTAGACCATAGACATCTACTTATCCTTCATATTATTTCATATATTGAATCATCAGGTGTATTATAAAATATGGGATCATGGTCATACTCCTCATGACCATAATAAACATGCACCTTCTTCTTCTCCTTAAGTTGTTTAAGGTACCCTCTAACATTTTTGTTTAGATCCCATTATTTGAATAATACCAATTTTAGATTATAATTATCCCTAATTTTGATAGCCTAGTTTAAATGTGATCTAACCACATAGTATATTTGGCTGATGCTCATGGGAGCCTTAAATTAAAAAGATAGATTCCTCTAACCTAGTTCCTTATCAATACTATTATAAACATGAAAATATATTTCTTGTTTAACAATCTTATCTGAAACATGGTGTGGTAGAAATAAGGATAACTCCTTGTCCCTTCAATCCTAATGATATTAACATTTGGATAGAACCAGTAGTCTCCCCATTATGAAGTGTCCTCAAAATGTTCTTGGAAAAGTTAGGCACAAATTTCCCATGTATTTCATGATATATACAAGGGTAAACTTCATTGTAGATTTTTTCAATTTCATACCTATATCTGTGAATGAACATAAATGAATGGTCTTCACCAATTATATTAGCCACATATTCTTCTAAGGGTTGCTACAACTTACCATAGATTTTGTAAATAATTCCCATAACAACATCTAGTAAATATGACATCATGTAAAAATTACCATCTAATAGACTTTGGTTTGGATAGAATTTTTGGTAATTTAGTCTTGTATAGATAATTATCTTAGTACAACCAATTTATCATAGGTTAATAAAATGTCCAACAATAGAAACCACTCAACCTGAGCATATGTAATAATATAAAAGATATATAGTCTATTTAATAGATCCATTTCTATCCTAACCTTGGGTCTAAATTTAATGATGAAATTAGATGTAATCCCCCATTTGTGATTTAATTTCTAGCCCTTGACAAGCCACTATTTCAATTTCCCCTCTACATTATTTTGTTCAAGCTCAGACATTAATTGAGTTTTGATTGTAGGCTATTTCAGGGGAAGTAACCAAGGATACCTCTTGAAATCCCTACCCAAAATGTATACAACCACTTTCTTATTTTTCCTAATATATAAGCAATCACTAGAAAAAGTGTCATTGAAAAATAAATCTTTGAGAATGTCTATGCATGGAATTACCTCTAGTTTCATAGCTACCTAATGAAGACCCTATACCATTCTGGGTAGAAAAACATCAATGTACTACTTGTGGGATGGTGAAATTTGGTCATAAGCTAAGTATGACATAACTAATTCTACCTCATCCCATAGTGTAGAATAATGTTTGAATTTGAAATATAAAGCACTTTCCTCGAACACTGTATCAATTTATTAAATCACACTAGCAAACTAATAAAAATAAGGGGCATTGGATTGTTTGTAAGTTGACATCAATGCTAAAATAAATTTATGCATTTGGTTATGTCAAAAATAATATTTTGAATTTGAAAACACCTCTAAGGAATTATGGATTTTAAACATATGAGAGTTTGAATACGTAGTGTTTACTTGAGAGTAACAATTAAGTGAATTCCCCTTTGGCTTTGATTTTTCATATATCATTCATAAGCTTCAAACATTGAATGCATTCATGTACCATTAATGGAAATAATGAAATTTTTTTTTAAATGTGTGTTTCATTATGAAAATACCAATCAAATTGAGTGGGTTCAATTACCTACCATATGGAAAACCTTAATTAACTCTAAATGTTTAGTTATCAACCTCAAAATAGTTTTCAATGATGATTATCACATACTCAGGGTTGATTCTTCTAGATGATGATAGGTGTCAACTCCTCATTAATATGTGGCTTCGTACCTTTCACTACAATTGAACCTTCTATGGTCATGAGTTAATGAGATCACACCATGTGTTGAGATCTCAGAGGTCCTAAAATAACATAAGTCTAAGGCATTAAATCATAGAATAAAGAACTAGTTAATCTTTCATGATCCCATTTTAATGAAGGGATGCCAAGTGTCATACATTTGGGGATATGGGAGTATGAAAATAAGAGGTGAAAATACTTTTAACTTTAAACCTTGTCGATAAAATAATAAAGTTGACGTGTCTTTTTAATACCTTACAATACACTTAAAACTTATGATACATTGTAATAGCTTCATGGGTAACTTGAAGGAATCTCTTAGGAGATAGATTGAATCCAATATTGTGCATGTTTTAAAGGTATCTACTAAGAGATAACTTGAAGGTACCATTTAAGTTATTATAAGGCCCTTCAAGATATCACCCAATAATGCCTTCAAAGTGATAAAAAATCCACTTGTGTGCATGTTGAAGGTATTGGGGAGATACCTTTAATGTATCCTTTAATGTATGATAATGCCCTTTGATATATCTTCTATGATCCAATTTTAATGAAGAGATACCAAGTGTCATACTTTTGGGGATTTTTGAGTATCAAAATATGGGGTGAAAATCCTTTTAACTTTTTCAAATAATGTTTGAAACCTTCATAATACCTTTTTGGGTAACTTTAAGGTATCTCACAAGAGATAACTTGAAGGTACCCTTGAAGGTATTATAATTCCATTCAAGTAGTTCCTTTAAGGTAAAAGAAAATTCTAATTTATATTGATAATATAGCTCAAACCAAGAAGGCATCTAAGGTATCTATTGACCAAATTTAACCCCCAAGTCAAATTGGTCACCCCTTATAAAATCAAACTTGTCATATGGTATTTTCATACCCTATATGGTCCCTAGAGTCTTCATATAACCTTGTTATTATTGTTTAAGGTTAGTTTGAAGAAGTTAAGGTAATGTCATGTTTTGGTCATACAGTGGTCTAGGCATGTCATGGAGAGATAAGTCATGGTCAAGTTTCTTCATAGGTTATTATGGTTTTATTAATGTCATTTTATGTCCTAAACATCTTTTCATAACGTTTCATGAAGTTTTAAAGTGTTTAAGGTTCACTTGTAGTATTGAAGGTGTTAAAAATACATGAAAAGGTGATTTTTGGATAATATTTGTGTATGTAAAAGTTACCTAAGTGAAAAATTCATAACATACACATTCCAATGAGCTTAGATTAGTTACTCAACTATCACTCATATCAGCATGTCATAACAAAGTTAGATTCTTGATTTTCAATGCCATCTAAAGGAGTTAGAGAAGTTGTATAGACTTGTTGAAGTCATGTGAAAGTGAAAAGAGTTTCAAAATGTCCTTTGAGATTCTATAGGTCAGAAACAATATTGGGAATAATTTCTAAGCTCCATAGTTCTACAAAACTACATCTCTTTCATATGTTGGTGAAGTCTAAATTCAGTCAAATGGTATATGTTTTATATGTAGAGTTGGGGGATTATATTTTGGATAACTTTTTGGAAACCTATGGGTTTATACTTTGTGTAATTTTCATTGGATTGGTTCTCTTAGCTTTATGAACAATTGTTAAGAAGCCAGAGCAGTTTTTAAGAGTTTAAAACCTCACATGCTGAGTTTAGAGTATCTCCAGTGAAAAATGTTAATTCATGGATGCATGAAACTAGTTGTATTGAGTTCTAATATGTCTATAGATTAATAAAACACATTATTTCATCATGGTGGCATGTGTGGATGTCCCTTTGGCAAGCAAAGTCTTTTTTATACACTGCTTGTAAATGACTATCATTTTTATGTGTTTTTGAGTTCTTCAGGTGGTCAAAAGCATTTGAGTGGATTTTAATTTTCATATAATCTCTTATCAATAAATAAAGGGCCTTTTTATTATTCAATTATTTTGTACCAGTTCCAAGTGGTCACATTTCCATTCACCTTATGGAGTGTGTTTGTGTACTTACATAACAAGCTATTTTGATTGTTTAAATATGCATTTAGAGAAGTTTCAAAGTCGTGTATTTCTTATAAAATATGTTTATGCATAGAAACAATGGTATTTTATTCCATAACAATCATTTTTTTCACTGGAGATACCTCTCATACTCATATCTCTTTTCAATGCTTCAAACCTCTCATACTCATATCTCTTTTCAATGGTCACCTAAAAACCTGTAGGTCTACAACTTCAGTGGAAGCTCATGTTGTCAGTGCTCAATAAAGGTTTCCCAAGAATGAACCATGGTGATATTTCAAGATGTTTATCATGTCCCCTTTTTAAATAATTTGATTTCTTAGAGAAAATTCCCATTCTAATATTGATTCAAGATTAAAAATAGGAAAAGGAAAGTCAAATTAATTATTTGGGTCCATGTTATTCATTAAACCCAAATTTTGATGGAGGCCAAGTAATTAATGGAATATTCTTAATGTTGAGTCATCATCCAAAGTGGGGCATGGATTTCTAGGTGGAGTTAATGTTGAGTTTCTAAGGAAACTTTCTAAGTGAAACATTGATTTTTAGGAAAAAATAATGATATGCACTCAAAGAAACTTACTAAATCATGTTAAATTATTATCCTCCAGTTAATTGGAACACTTTTTGGAAAGTATAGAAATAAAATAAAAATTGGGAAAAAGCAAGGATCTCAATCAGTTTTGGGTAGGTGGATTAAGTTAAAAACTAGTGGATTTTTCTGATTTATGTCACTTTACCTAAAAAACTAATACATTATAATTTTGGAACCCCTCTTGGGCCTATTTGGTATTAATACACCTTACTTTAATTTTTGAGGATCTTTTGCCAAACAAATTATTTTCTCTTGTGAAATAGTGTGCATACAGTGTTCTTCAAATCATCCTAGAAAGAAAATATTAGATGAAGGTGGTATTTATATGGAAACCTAGGGATCCCAGACATTTTAAGACAAAACCTCTATGATATATAGATACAATTACATATAGGAGTTGTTACGGAGCTTCAAGGAGTACATATTTTAGCTAGTGTATAGTGTTGTGTGTAGGCTATCAAGGTGAGTAGAGATGCAAGTGTTGGTTTCATATTTATGGGTTTGATAGAAAATATATCAGGTGCATTTGGAGTTTGAGGTTAGGGTATTAATTTTTTATTATAATATATAATTAGATTATTAGTATGGTAAAATTATGTTGTGTTCTAAGTAGTCTTTGTGGTGCATGTGTGTGGAACTAGCAAGAGTATTTACCCAAATTATGCATTTTAGTTTAGAATTATTGTGGGAGTATTTTATTAATTTTTAATGTTTTTTGAAATATTATAATATAATAAATATATCATATGCATTGGGGTTGAGTAATTATGATCTTCCACAAAAATATTGAAATTTAGTTTCACTAGCTAGTATAAAAAGACACAAATCATATAGAAATTGTGCTTGATAAAAAAATAAATTTTAGATTTGATATTTTTATCTTAAATTAAGTAGGGGGACATGATAGTGGTATTATATATGTGATATTTCCATCCTGTATGTTATTTTTTTGGTTGATGCTTCTTAGTGTCTAGGAACTTATATACTTGAGAAGAGAGCCCCAATTCTACCAGTTTATAGGGTGAAATCAAGTAAATTAAATTTTTTATCATGGGAAAATTCTTGAGATTATTAATAGATAGGAAAAATTTAGATATTATTCAAGATAAAATTATATCAACAAAGAGGAACCAAGATAAAATGATCAATTCACTTCAAAGGATTCTGGATAACATGCAAAATTCAGTTCCAGCCAAGACATCTCAAAAAGAGGATGACACCAAAAATGAACTCAAGTGAAATAAACTTCATTTATATTACAAAGAACCTTGGAATCCAAGTCACAAATGTTGGAGTAAAGAAGAGGTGAATCCAAAAGAAAAATCAAAATATCTAGAAAGTAAGATCATTAAAACAGAAGAGGTGTTGGATACATCATATCCATAAAGGGCTAGTGAAGCTATTATGAATAAGGATCATAAATAAAACTCATATTTTCAATAAATTTAAAGGAATAAAAACTTGGATGAATCTACCATGCAGTTAGGAGGTATGAAATTTGGTAACTTAATGACCTTTGAGATTATAGATCAACAAACTAATCATCTTAATGAAGGAAATGATAAAGTATCACTTATTGAATGCATAAATGAGAAAGTTGTTCTTGTTCAAAACTCACCTATCAATCATCAAGAGATTGAATCCATGTTACATAATTGTGATTTATAGGATATTTATACTCTTGATGGTGAGGAAAATATTTTATGTCAGTAGATTGAAGGTATTATGGTATCAAAAAAGGAAGACATACTTATAGAGAATTCCTATGAAAACAAAAGGAATGTCTTGAATCAATTAGTTTATGAGGAGGATTTCCAAAATAACCTTATTAAGATACATGCACATGAGGAAAATACCTCATGGGATAATAATATTTGTTATCATCTTGTAAAAACTTGTATATCAACAATTAATGGTAAGAAGTTGATTATCTTCATGATTATATCTTATGGCATGAGAGTAATAATAGTAGTGGAGATTTGATTCTTGACACTTTATTATTGTAAAAAAATTGTCATTGTGATAAGTAACATAAGAAGGATGAAAGAGTTCAAATATGTTTAAGGGTATAAGATCCAAGTGTTTGTTTGACACACTTGTTACTGAAATTTGAAGTGGATCTTGTTATTGAAAGGAATTTTTTTTCTTATAAGGAAACATGAAATTTGTGACATAGATGCCTCAAAAAAGGGCAAGTGAATTATATTGAGGTTATATCAGACAAAGAATAAAATTTAGATGTATTTGATGAGTTTCATGATCTAAAAGATCCTACCCATGAAGAGGATTAAAAATAAGAAGATAATGATTCCACACTTGCATCTCTCTCTGAAGAAAATAGATACCAGCCTTTCAGAGTTCATGGAGAGCTTGTTGGACAAAAAGTTGTGATAATTGATAGTGGGGCTACCCATAATTTTATTAAGGAAGGATTGGTAAAAATAAGAAGTCTCAAAGTAGATGATTTTTAATACTTTAATTTCATTATAGTGGATGGATACAATATACCATGCAATAAGAAGATTCAAAATCTTGACATAGCCCTTATATACTTTAAGGTTTGTGATGATTTTGATGTGGTTTTGGGTGTGTAGTGGATCCATTCTTTGGGGAAGTATTCAATAAAAAATAAAATTATGGGATTGATATTTAGATCTAATGGGAAGGTGGTATTTATAAAAGGAATAGCAAATGGAGCTCCACAATTGGTCATAACAAGAAGGCTAGAAAGGATTTTCCAAAAATCTAAGTTTCATGGGTAGCAAGTTATTCAATGATGCCTATCAATTCATCCATGGGTAAGAAATGTATTCACACATTTCTTATTAGAATATTATGGTGTTTAATGACTTTCCTCAAGGCTTATTCCTTGATAGAATAATCAAACACATTAGAAGATGTGAATCAAGATCTAAGTCTATCATTATTACTCCATACTACCATCCCAACATGTACAAAGATGAGTTATAGGTGAGATACATGATTTTGTGTATTTTTAAAAGATATATTTTATGTATAGGTATAATAAGACATGGATGAGAGGAGAATATGTTCATAATACTAATTTTTGGGGTCACTAGGGACACTTTGAGTTTTTTATTATGTCATTGAGACTTAGTAATGCACCATCTATAGCCTAATATTGTATGAATAATGTGTTTGGTAATCACTCTTAAAATATCATATCAATATATAATAATGATATAAAAAATATATTCTAGTTTTTACATCATTCTAAGGAGGTAAAAGAGATCAATTATATCATTTGGCCCAAAATTGTCAGTGCATAATGGTGCAAAATCTATATGATACATTAAAATCTATACAGGGTAGATTTTCAAAGTTCAACATCATTGTTGCTAATAATTTCATTGTCATAAAAATGGATGATAAGGGAATCTAAATTCACCTTATATGAGCTTAAGGAACATATTATGAAGGATAATAGGATTCAATGGTTGAAATACATGGATAAAATTTAGGGAATCAAAGCATGTCACCTCCCATCAAATAGTGCTCCCAAGGAAAGAAATAAAGGGACAGCTCATAATCCAAGTAAAAAAATGCATATCATTTTAGTTAGTTTCAGATATAATATCCAAAATATGAGTGTATGGGAAAATGCATATAACATGGTGATTAGAAATAAATGGGCAAATGGATATCTTTTATATTGGCCTCATGGCCCACCATTTATGATCAAAGAGCTAGAATGTAATTCACTAAATGGATTAACATATGATAGTGCACATACATATGGCCATATTGGGAAAGATTTTAAATCAAGCAAGCACATAGATAATTTTTTCTAAAGTTATTTGCACATCATAATATAGGATCTAGGAGATATACCTATACATAGGCAAGAAAAATATTATGATAAGTTCAAAACCATTGTTACTAAATATGTTATGAATACTAACCTGATTGTGGAAGTTCAGATGAATATCAAATTGGTGTAGTGGATGCATGGTGGAAATATATGGAGATCTATTTGGGATCCTAGTAATAGTCTAATTGGATAAGTTAGTCTCATCCCATTTTAATTGCTTGACCTAACTCAAGGATGTAAAATCATGCCTCATATCATGAATATTCTAAAACTTTACATTTATGTTTTTTTTATTCATACACATTTACTTGACATTTATTCTCATGGGGATAATACATTTTCAAAAAGGGTAATCAAATTACATCAGTGACACAAGGGTGTTTGGAATGTTAGATCACATATATCTTGTAGTGATCTTTGCTACAAGTTGGTTCACTTGACAAGTATAGGTTACAGATTATATGGGCCATACAGTTGGATTCAACATAGTGGCATGATAATTTTGAATATATTGGGTTTCAAGTGCTCGAGGACAAGCAATTTTGGGAAGGGTGGATTTGTCATGTCCCCTTTTTAATTAATTTGATTTTTAAGGGAAAATTCCCATTCTAATATTTCTTCAGGCTTAAAAATGGGAAAAATAAAGTTAAATTAATGATTGGGGCCCATGTTATTCATTAACACCAAATTTTGATGAAGGAGACCAAATAATTAGTGGAATATTCTTGATGTTGAGTCATCATCCAAAGTGGGGCATGGTTTTATAGGTGGAGTTAATGTTGAGTTTCTAAGGAAATTTTCCAAATGGAGCATAGATTTTTAGGAAAGGATAATGATATAATATCAAGGAAACTTAATAAATAATTTTAAATTATTATCCTCCAGTTAAGTGGAACACTTTTGGGAAAGTTTAGAAATAGAATCAAAAGTGGGAAAAAGTTGAGATCTCAATAAATTTTGGGCAGGTGGATTAAGTTGGAAACTAGAGAATTTTTCCAATTCATGTCACTTTATCCCCAAATTAATGAATTATAATTTTGGCACCCCTCTTGGGCCTCTTAGGTATTAATATACCTTACTTTCATTTTTGAGGATCTTTTGCCAAACAATTTATTTTCTCTTATGGAACAGTGTGCATGTAGTGTTCTTCAAATCATCTTGGAATGAAAACTCTTAGATTAAGGTGGTATTTAGATGGAAACCCAAGGATCCTAAGGATTTTAGGATTAAACCACTATGATCAAGAGATAAAATTCCATACTGGATTTGTTATAGAGCTTTAAGGAGTACATATTTTAGCTAGTGTACAGTGTTAATTACATGTTATTAGTGTGAGTAGAGTTGCAGGCATTAGTTTCATATTTATGGGTTTGATACAGAATATATCATGTGTATTTGAATTTTTAGTTTATTTTATTTATTTTTTCTTATGATATATAATTATCTTATTAGTATGGTGAAATTATGTTGTGTTTTGAGTAGTCTTTATGGTGCATGTGTTTGGAACTAGCAAGGGTTTTTGCCCAAATTATGCATTTTAGTAAAGAAATATTGTGGGAGTATATTTAAGTAACTTTAAAAAAATTTGGACATATTTTAATATAATAAATGTTTCATATGCATTGGGTTTGATTAATTATGATTTTCCATAAAAATTGCCAAAATCTAGTTTCACTAGCTAGTATAAAAAGACAAAAAATCATAGAGAAATTATGCCAAATAAAAAATTACATTTTAGATATAATATTTTTACCTTAAATTAAGAAGGGGTAAAATACAAAGTTGATGTCATAAACATATTAAGGTATCCAAGCCCCTGAATCCAAATGGTAGTTGATGATAAACCAAGAAGCCTAAGATGCATCCTACAAGACTGTGCAGTAAAGGTAGTTGATAAGAAAGTTTCAAGATGTTATTATATTAGTATATGAAGTAGTTAATAGGTGATAAATAACTTCCTTTATTAGTTTGAACACTGTATGTGTCATGACCTATCTCAAAATTTCAATTCCAAACATATAGTCAAACTACCTAAGACAGACCTACAGGGCTATAGACATGGTCAAGTGAAGTATAAAGGTTTTAGATACCTTAAGTGTGATATATGGATATTTAAGGAAGTGAAAATAAATCCATAAATAATTTTTAAAATTTTAATATAACATGGTATAATTGAGAATATTTACTTAGACCATATACATTCAGGCCTAGTAATATAGTCACCTACAACCTATTAGAGAAGTTACCTCAAATAGTAAGGTTGATGAGAGCTCAGAGTCTTGAAGGAAGTAAGACATCATAAAAACATAGGAAATAGAATTTGAAAATTTTAAGACTAGTTTTGAAGACATAAGAGGCTCTAAAACATAGTCTGGTTCTTATGAGTACATGTACAACTTGCTATGAGAGAAGTTTGATTTAACAATGATGTTCTAAAGAGCAAGGATTTTAAGGGTTTTAAAAAGATTATAAATATTAAAAAAAATATGAAATAGATATATAATTTTTTTTGGATATTGGTTTGAATACCTAAGAGAGGATTGAACATCGTCAAACCTTCGATTCAATAGCTACAACCACCTACATTGAAGTCTTGAGACAGTGATGATGGAAACTTGGAGTTTCAGGATAGTGAGAGAATCTAAAGGCATAAACCATAACATGAATGATTTTTATAATGTTTATTCAAACACCAAGTAGGTATACCCATTCAAAATTAATATGCATAGTTAGACAATCACCTATAGGTCCTTTTGGGTGACTAAGAACCTTTCAAAACCTAATAATAGTGGTTTGTATGTATGTTTTTAAGGTCATAAAATAAATTAGGATAAAAATAATTAATTAAAAGGAAATTATAAGATTATTTTTAATAATACAAGAAGCAAAATAGAGGTCATAATCTGATATACACAGTCTAAACACAAGTCTGCATACTGCCTCAAGAAGGTTGTTCGTATGAAGAAGTTTCAAGACTATAGATAGATTTGAAGAGATCAAGATAAGTGTTTAATATGATTGGATAGTTATGAAATAGTGCCATTTCACCTCAGACATAAGCAATAGTAAAAGACTCATAGTAGACCTTGTTTGATCCTAGTAGTCTTAAGTGCATAAATAAGCTTACATGGATAATTAGTCCTAAGAAATGGCTATTTAAAGTGGAGATTAGAGATTTTGAGATCCTATATAGATTATGAGAAACCTAAAAATATATCTCATGATAGTATCATACTCAATAAGTGAAATAGAATCATGACATACACTATTTAGACCTTAGAGACTTAGTCACATACACAATCCTAGGCAGTCAGTCCTAAAGAGATGAAATGGAGTTAGACAGAGTTGAGTTGAGGATTTTGAGATATAGAGAGTATGGTGAGGGACACATACAAACACTCTATGATGTTCCAAACATCTGATAGTGATTGAAAGAGGCTAAATAGGTATTTATGGTATGACAATCAACTAGGATTAAGAACTCTAGGCCTAGACTAATGAGATGTAACAAAAGTTTTATGAAGGAATATAGTTGGAGAACTATTTTAAGATGTTAAGGGGGATGCAATATACCCCACTAATTTCATGGGATCACAAACTAGACTTATGAAAAATCTCACTAACTCAATTATATCTCAGACTTCATAAAATGCAGGTTTCTAGTCGAGATGCTTGTTACGGCTCAGAGGAGTTGCATGGGACCTTGTGCTCCTAGGGTATGTTATCCACCTTGGTAAAATTCCATTTTGTGGAATTATTAGGAGGATTAATATTTTAGTATTTATTAGCTATCGTTAATAATCTAATTCACTTTTAGGTTATTTACGAGATCCATAAGGACCTGATGAGAGATAAATGAGATTGCATGCTTATAAATGGATCAAAAAAACTTCCAAACCACCAATAACATGTTTAAGACTCCCTTGAAAATTAACCCATGCCATTGGTTGGTACAAGACAATATGTAACTATATAGATTAGTCCTAAAAATACTATTTTTTTACAGAATATAGGTCCGTACAAATTGTCAAATCTTTAAATTTGGCATGAAAAATAAGGATGAGGTTGTCTAATTGAATCACACACTTATTTGGGGTTTGAAACATGTGGGGATCCTGTAGATCTATTTTTTAGTCTCTTGGGAGGGAGGCCTAATTAAGACCTAATTAGGAGAGATAAAAGTCAAAAATGGATATCTTCAGTCACTCTCAAAACATGAAATTGAACCTAGATCTATAAGGCCTTAATGGGATCTACAGAAGGAAGTTTTTATGATTTTAAGGCTACAAGTAATGAGGCCTATTTGAGGATTTTGGTAAATAATGACTATTGGGTATAGTTTAAGACATAAAAAATGGTTTTTTCAGGTTCGATATGAGTTTAATAGGCCATCCATGAAGTTGGGATGAGTTGCGGAAGACAAATCCAAGTTTTAACACTTGTGTGCAAAATAGGCCTAAGAAGATGAAGAGTCCTTTAGACACATTATAAAATAAAGAGATGATGTGCTAAAGATAACATGTTGGGGTTAGTTGGAAGGTGTCAAGAGTAGATAAAATAGGTATAATCAACTAATCTAACCATCAAGAAAGTTGCTTATCCTTCAACATGTCAAGAAGAAGGGTAGTTTCAAGAAGATAGTCAAGGTGTCAAGCAAGCACTTCAACTCCCATGCCACTTAGAGGGTTAGAGAATCTTTAGAGGAGATACACATGTAATATTTTATCTATTGAGTTATTTATATAACTAATCTTATTATATTAACTCACATGACACTTGTCTACTCTATCTCCCCTACACCCTTCTTCTCTTCTCTCTCACTTTCCATATATAAGTAACCACTTTTGGTTTGAAATGTATCTTCCACCTAAGTATGGTGAATCCATACTAATTTCTATCCTTTTAGAAATAAATAATGGTCTAATTTTCCTTATTCATTAGCTATTTCAATGTGTATATTAGGCTAGTTTATCCTACTAAGTGATATATTTTCTTCTTTGGCATGTTATCCTTGTTTGCATTCATATTCAGCTTTGAAAGTCTTTTACAAGTCTCTTGAATTTTTATAAATAAGTTTTTATGAGTTTAGTGAGTTTTATATCCACTAGATTTATGTGATGGCCTTGTGTTTAGTGCTTCTATCTTAATCTTACTTCATAAACCTCCATGAGAAATATTAATGAAAAGGGGTAGGTTTGGAGTAGTGTCATGTGTAGATTAGGATTTTGTTTGAATTTTAATTACAATTGGATGGTATTGGTTAGGTTAAAATTGGTGTATCACCTCATTAAGGTAGTTATAGTTTATGTATTCTCTCTCCCTTTTCATCCAAATGATATAGTATTATAGGTGATGAGAATTCAAGAAAAATATAGGGATATAACCCTTTAATCTAAAGTTTTACCTCTATTATAAGCAACCCATATTCCTAGGGGTAATACCATGTTACACTAAATTTTTATAAGGCTTGAACTACCTCTCCAAGGGTCCAAAACTGAGGGATAATAAAAATGGCACACCTAGTGGAATTAAGATCCAAAATAATGGAAGAATTCTTGGTGTTTTTTCTACCTATCAGTCTTTTGAGGCATTCAACAAACACCAATGGTGATTATGAATGCAATCAATTGGTTCTATCATCCTAGGTACTTGTTGTGAAAATAATTTGCTAATATCTTATGTTTTAATTTGACTAATGAAGTTAGAATGGATGGTTATGATGAGAGTTTATACTATACACTTCCTTACCAACCTTTTCATAACCTCAATTATGTGTATTAATAAACCTATCAATATTTTTATCATCCCTATGAGTCATGGCATTCATATAGTCATCCTACTTCCCTTTTATATGACCATGATGTTTTTGACCAGACTTAAGAATCTTATGAGTAAGACTATCAAGAAAAAGTGTCTTCCTATCAATCTCAATATTACCTCCACCAACCCTATGATTCTTATCAGCCTTACCATGACTTTAGTCATACTTAAATTCTCCTCCTTCTACTTTAATTCTATCTCCAAGTCATGTTTCCCCTTACAAATATTTGTTGTCACTCATGCCAATTTTAATAGATAAATAAGATGAGATGAGAACATGGGATGAAGAGCTTGATGTGATCTCTATTAATCTCATAGACGATAAGAGATTTAGTTAAAAATTTGATGAATATGTAGAGTGTGTTTGAAGAGGAAACCTGATATGATATCAATGAGAAGTTGTACATGGTGAGAAAATGTATCCAATGGTGTAAAGATAGATTAGAGAGGAGGGAAATTTAAGGGATTGAGTATCAACTTACATTTGTTGAATAGCCTCAAAAATTATATGAATAAAGTAAATCCATTGTTGAAGAATATGCCTCTCCTATTTCCCAACCCAACTTATTATCTCCTTAAGAGTATTTTCAAGAACCCTCCATTTCCAAGCCCATTCATGATCCATACACCATACCTCCTACTCCCTCTCCAACCCATGAAATTTTCCATCACCATCCCACCACATCCCTTCTTTAAGGAGAACCCATCCTATGGGAGATAAGCAAAGAAGATTAAGCTAAATTTATAGCTGATCAAGAAGATGACTCAAGTGTGTATGATGAAGAACTCACTATAGTTACCCCTATTATTTAATAAAAACATAATTAAATATTCTTGAGTGAAGAATGATAAGACCTTGATGATGTTACATATACTCATGAAGAGGTTGATCAAGACATGGAAAAGAAGGTGTTTGAGGATAAATTCACATCAATTGAGTTAGTTGGATCTCATGGGAATGATTTAGAAGTTGAGTTTTAAAAAATAACATAGGTTGAAGTTGTTGATTCCATAGAATATGATAATTGAGTTCAAGAGACTCATTTGCCCAATGGACATGTAAGGCTACTGGTCCTATTAGCATTGTAAGCATGCTACCCCTATGAATCATCAAGAATGTTGACCAAATTTGACCCCAAGTCAAATTGGTCACCCCATATAAATTCAAACTTGTCATATGGTTTTGTCATACCTTTTTATGGTCCCTAGAGTCTTCATATAACTTTGTTAGCATTGTTTAAGGTTAGTTTGGAGAAGTTAAGGTGATGTCATGTTTTATTCATATATTGGTCTAGGCATGTCATGGAGATATAAGGCATGGTTAAGTTTTTTAAGAGTTTATTAGGGTTTTATTAATGTCATTTTATGTCTTAAACATATTTTCATAATGTTTCATGAAGTTTTAAAGTGTTTAAGGTTCACTTGTAGTCTTTGAAGTGTTAAAAATGCATGAAAAAGTGATTTTTTTCTAATATTTGTGTATGTAAAAGTTACCTAAGTGAAAAATTAATACCATACACATTACAAGGATATTAGATTAGCTATTCAGCTATCATAGCTATCATCATGTTAGAACAAAGTCAGATTCTTGATTTTCAATGACGTATTGAGGAGCTAGAGAAGTTGTATGAACTTGTTGAAGTCATGTGCAAGTGAAAAGATTTTTAAAATGTCCTTTGAGATTCTAAAGGTTATAAAAAATCTTGGGAAGAATTTTGAAGCTCTATAGTTGCAAAAAAATGCATCTCTCTTTCATCACTCTATTCACAAGCTAGTGAAGGCCAAATTTGATTAGATGGTACATGCCATACAATTAGATTTGGGAGATGATATTTTTGAAAAAAATTTGGACCACTATGGGATTACATTTTTTCATTGGTATTTGGATTGGTGTTCTTATCTTTATGAACAATTTATAAGAATCTAGACCACTTTTTAAGAGCCTAAAACCCTACAAGCTAAGTTTAGATTAGCTCTAGTGCAAAATGTGAATTAATTACTACATGAAAATATTTTTAGTGATTTATTAGATGAATATATATGACTCACACACTTTCATTAATCATGGTGACATGTTTGGATGGCCCTATATCAAGCAAAGTCTCTCTTGTGTATTATCTATAAATGATTATCATTTTTATGTGTTTATGAGTTCTTCGAGTGGTCAAATGCATTTGATTATTTATTAATTTTACTAAAATATATTATAAATCCATAAATTTCCTTTTAATTATACAATTATTTTTTACAAGCTCTAAATGGTCACATTTTTATGCACCTTGTGGATTGTGTTTTTGTACTTGCATAATAAGGTGTTTTAAGTGTTTGAATATTCATTTCTAGGAGTTTGAGAGTTTTGTATTTTTGATATAATATGTTTATTCATATAAATAATTGTCTTTTAATCCATAAAAATCATGTTTTTCACTTTTCAAGACTTCAAACCTCTCATACTTAGAGCTCTCTTCAATGGTCACCTACAGACCTATAGTTCTATAACTTCAATGGATGCTCATCTTTTAAGTGTTTGATGAAGGTTTACAAAGAATTAACCATGGTGATATTTCAATATTTTTATGTCACAAACATTTGAATTTCTCCAAGAATTTTAAGTAAAATGGTAGTTGATGACAAACCAAGAAGCCTAAGATGCATCCTACAAGACTGTACAATAAAGGTAGTGGATAAAAAATTTATATATGTTCTCAAATAAATATATGAAGTTATTAATTAGTTATAAATACCTTTATTTATGAGTTTTAACATTTTATACGTCATGACCTATCTCAAAATGTCAACTCTAAACATATAGTCAAACTACGTCAGATAGTCACCTATAAGACTGTAGACATGGTCAAGTGAAGGATAGAGGTTTGAGATACCTTAAGAGTGATATATGGATTGTAAAGGAAGTTAAAATGAATACCTAAATAATTTTTAACACTTTAATATTTCATGTTATAATTTAGAGTCTCTACTCAAACCATATGCATTCAAGTCTAGTAATATAATCACCTACAACCTATTGGAGAAGTTAACTCAAATAGTAAGGATGATGAGAGCTTAGAGTACTCATGGAATTAATAAGGTATTAATACATCATAAAAACATATTATATATCGTTTTATAACTTTAAGACTAGTTTTGAAGACTTGGGAGGCTCTAGAACATAGTCTAGTTCTCATGTTGACACCTATAACTTACTATGAGAGAAGTGTGCTTAGATAGTGATGTTTTAAATATCAAGGAGTTTTAAGGTTTTTTAAATATTATAAATATAAAATAAATATGAAATATAGTTATATAAAGGTTTGTATATTGTTTTTAAGACCTAAAAGAGGATCAAACATAGTTAGACCTTCAAATCAATAACTATAGCCACCTACATTGAAGTTGTCTTGAGATAGTGATGATGGAAACTTGGATTTTCAAGACAGTGAGAGGATATCAAATAATCAACCATAACATGACTAAGTTTGATAATTTTTATAATAAGGTTCTTTAAACACGAAGTTAGTAGACCCATTCAAAATGCATATATATAGGTAGACAGTCACCTATAAGTCCATTTGGGTGACTAAGGACCTTTCAAAACTTGATAAAATTAGTTTATATACATGTTTTTATGGTCATAAAATAACTCAAGATAAAAATTCATTGGGTACAAGGAAGTTACAATACAATATTTTGAAGAGGACAAGAACCAAAACAGGGGTCATAACCCTATCTACACAATCCAAACACAAGTTTACATACTTATTCAAGAAGGTTACTTGTATGAAGAAGTGTAGAGACTATAGAGATATGAAGAGAGAAAGGTAAGTGTTGAAGATGATTGGATAGTGATGAAATAGTGCCATCATACCTCAGACATAAGCAAAACTGAAAGATTCATAGTATATCCTATTTAGTCCTAGCATTTCTAAGTGCATGAATAAGATTACATGGATGGTCAATCCTAATAAGTGGCTAGTTGAAGTGAAGATTATTATTTTTTATATCTTAGAGAGATGATTAAATAACTACATAGACATCTCATGAAAGTCTTAGACTTGTTATCACATAGATTTTGCACTTGTCTTGATGGTATAGCTCATTAAGCAAAAATATAATGATACAATGGGATCACCTCCAATCTATATGAATTTGGTAAATTGAGGTTAAAATTTAAAGAGGGGAAACTTTATTTCACTAAATTTGATGCAACCGATAAACTACCATACTACTTCTTAGTCATCTTATTTCTAAACTAGGGTTTTTATTATGAGAAAAGAGTTTTGGAAATGAAATTGAAAAAATTGGAAATGGTGATTGCACCATGTATTTTTTAGTGGATTTTAATTATTTATTGAATGAACATAGTATATAAATAAATATATTGACATTATTGGAGCACAAACTCATGCAAATGTGAAACCAAAGGTAGTATTGGGTATTTTATCATACAAGGGATAAGATTATTTATTTGTAATCAAAAAATCTTTCAAAAGGGAAAAATAATACCAAAAATGAAATTTAATGACTTAAAAAAGAATAAAAACATCCACAAATAGTCAAATGACCTTACATATACAAAGATTACATAGACAAGAAAAGAAAATATACAATTTAATCTCATTCTCCAAGTTACAACATGTAGACAAGTTATTTAAAATGCATAATAATATCTCTAGTAGTAAAAACACATAATGGGATACACCATAGTACCCATATTTATACAAAAAAATCATGGAAGAGATATTGTTAACAAATAAATCCATGCCTAGTTGAAGAGCATGCAAAATCTAGAAACTCCATGTAAAGGGGGTGTGATCTTCAACTACAATGGCATCCTTGGCTTGGTAAATAGTTGGAAAATATCATGCAACTGCTAGGCATGATACAAACTTCTAGAGGCATAGAGGGAACTTGTAGAAACTTCATGTAATGCATTTCTCTTCTCCAGTCAAGCTGATACTTCCTCTTCATGTAATGAGGTGTTAAAAAGTGAAGCTTAAATTTAGAACAATAGATAGCTTTAGATAAATCTAGCCCATTTTTACAAAACCCAAACTTATAATTTTTAATTGGGACTTTTACAACTTTCAAGTCACATAATTCTAACAAAACTAGAAATTTATTTTACAATATGTACTTGTACAATGTAAGTAACTTAGAATTGTTAAAAAGGAAAGTGTAATTGACAAGTTTGCTTTTTATAACTTTCAACCTATCAAAAAGGAACATGGAAATTATGAGTGGCTCTTTCTCAAAAAGAGCTATCAAAATTATAGTTGCAATTTACAATCTATAACTTTAAAATATTTTTTATAATGATATAATACAATATCCATAATGTTTGTGATATAAATAATTAATCTACAACCAAAACCTATGAAGACTCTTGATATTTATTTTCCTATGTCTTTTCAATATATGCATCAAAAATATTGAATATCTCCATAATATGATCTTCATTGAGACCAAAATATTATAGGTGGCTTATTTCACATTCTAAAATCATGTCAAAGAGTTTCTTTCATGTAGCTTTGTATCCTTGAGTCTCTTTTCCCATTTGATCCAATGTATTATGGTACATAATATAATGGTGGATAGAACTCAAGTTGAATGTAATGTCCCATGTTGACTCTTTCAATCACTCCTTTAAATTAATCTTAAAATTCCTAAGCTGAAAGGACCTGGTTCTGATGATTTGTTACTTGACATGATAATTTATTCAATAAATCTACAATGTCATATAACATATTAGTGGCTTTGTCATGTGTAATATTATCCTTATTGGTACTCTCCATGAGTATCCTTATTTTAAATTGAGATTCTCTATCCAATTCCTCATGATGTACATCTTTTTTTATTTTCTCTATAATGAGGATATCAGTATCAATTGTATCCATAGTTTTCAACTTTGGATAGAATATGTTTAACCTTTATATCTATTCATGATACTTTTTTATTTTCTCTCTCAAGGTTCCCTTCTCTCTATCAAAGTTGTATAATGGCCCATTTTTAATTCAAAAAATCTATTAACCTTTGATATGAGCTCCTCTACCCAGTCCTTTATGTCTCTTCCCATGATACCAATTTTTATCTCTACATCAAGTGTTTATTGATATATGATCTGAGTAATAGGTTATGATTACTGAGCATTGGGTTCAATTAACTTATTTAATACAGTCATTAATTATTCAACCTTTTTATTGAATTTATCCTTAGTGACCTTGTCACTATCCATTTTCTCAAAAAAAGAGTTAATGTTGGACTGAACATCAAGTTTTAATCCCTCTCTTATAGGACAACCAAGGTGAACCTTTGATATCTGGTAATCCCCCACCATTCAATTTTTTTATTTATTTTTTTGGTTGGGGAATTGAAATCTCAACATACTTATCCCATGATGAGTCATGTAATATACTTGATATGTTTCTGGGACTTGATTTGAATTTCTTATATGCATCTATGAGGCCAAAATACAATGTGTTTAGGGATACCATTTGCTTAAATTTATTCCCCATTGTCTGTATTATCCAACTAGGAGTAACATCCTATTATGCCAATACTACCACTTGTCAATCTGTAGTTGAATATGCTATACTAGTGGTCACAATGACAAGTGTTATATCCTTTATTTATATGGTTGATAATTATTTGTAAGATGTCTTTGAAACCTTTGACCCATTTATGGGTTGAGTGTCCACATCTGTATCAGTGACTTACTCCATCTCTACCTCCTTTATGAGGGTTGGGGTTACTGTATAATTGGAAGATATGGGTGTAGTGGAAATGTATGTGTCTACTAGGGATGTGGGAGATGGAAGTGATACCAATGGAGGATTAGGCATAGGAAGTTGGAATTAAGGAACCTATGGTAGTGTGGAGTCTAAATACATGAATGAATCAATTAGTGTTATGGGGATGCTCAGGTTTGATGAAAAATGAAAGTGAGGGGAGATGAAGATGGATTAATAATTGTCTTAGGGGTTGGGATAGCCAATGGGATTGTATTCAAGATGACCAAATATATGACTATGTACTACTATTTTGTGTTAGTGATTAATGGGGTCAAAGGGATTGTAGGAGGGAGTGAAATTGTATGAGAGGGGAAAATTTTAGAAGGGGGAAGTAGAAGGGAGACCTAAGTGTCTAATTGAATTGATTGAACTATCATAAATGAACTTATATACATAGATTAACTAATGGGAATGGAAGTTTGAATCACTTAAGGTGAATGAGGAGTGGAGAACGGAGGAGGAGGAGGTGCTAAAGTTTATGGAATGATATAGATAGGTGGAATGGGTATTATAGAGATGGGAGTAGATATTATGAATGAGATGGGATTAGAAATTATTGTTACTTCAATGACATTTGTATCTTCAGATGAAATCACTATTGGTTGATTTGTTGCCATTATTTAACTATTTAAAAGTCCTCTCTTGTCCTTTGACTTTTTTTTCTCTTATGGGAGATCACTTTCCTATCTAACTATTTTGAGAGTGCTCCATTATTAGAAACCTCTATTGATGATGGTACTCCCTTCTCCTTTAGTTATAGTATCTTCTCACTGATGCTCACTATCTCTTTGGTCACCATGACCCATTTTTATTTATCTATCTAATTTTTATATTTATTACATTGGTGGTTCTATCCATTATTGATAAATATTTAGGAGTAGAGAACCTAACTACTGGAAGGGGTTAATTATAGATTTTGTTCTCATAGTATACCTTGTCTATTAGATACTCATCATTGAAAAAGTCCATAGAGATTGGTTCCATGTTAAAATCCTTGATTTGATCAAGGGTCATCATAGATTAGTCCTTCAATCTTACTTATTATTCATCCCATAAGTCCTAATAGTAGGGTACATGAGAATATGTTGAGATTCTCAGTGCACTAGTAATGTTATCATTCACATCATAGTCTGGCCTTGCCTCCAAAACCCTTAAGGTCATCTAGGTCATTTTAAACTCTTCACACTTGGATTTTGATAAAGAATGGAATGTGTACCTCCCAATGTTGATGGGGTAATTAATTCCCACATTTTGTTTGCTAGATAACAACTTTTGAGTTTCAACTAGTTACCTCAAAATTTCTATTAATTAAAAATGGTGATTGCACCAAATATTTTGTAGTGTATTTTAATGATTTCTTAAATAAAAATAGTAGAATAATAAATTTATTGATATTATTAGAGCACAAAATGAAAACGTGAAACCAAAGGTAAAATTGGGTATTTTATCATACAAGGGATAAGATTATTTTTAATCAAATAATGTTTTAAAAGGGCATAAGAACACCACAAATGAAATTTAGTTACTAAAAAAAGAATAGAAACATCCACAAATATTTAAATAACCTTGAATATACAAAGATTACATAGATAAGAAAGGCAAATCTTCAATTTATTCTGATTCTTCAGGGTATAACATGTAGACAAGTTATTCAAAATGCATAATATTCTCTCTAGGAGTAAAAACAAATAATGGGATATGCCATAATACCCATATTTATACCAAAAATCTCATGGAAGAGATGTAGTTAACAAATAAGTCCATGCCTAGCTGAAGAACATGCAAAATCTAGAAACTCCATGCAAAGGGGGCATGATGTTTAGCTACAATGGTGTCCTTGGCTTGGTAAATAGTTGGAAAAGATCATGCAATTTATGGGCATGATCAAAACTACTTGAGGCATGAAGGGAAATTATATAAATCTCATGCATTGCATTTCTCTTCTCCAGTTGAGCTGCTACTTCCTCTTCATGCAATGAGGTGATAAAAATTGAAACTTAAGTTTAGAACAATAGATAGCTTTAGATAACTCTAGGCTATTTTTTCAAAACCCTAACTTGTAATTTTTAATTAAGACTTTTAAAACTTTCAAGTCACACAATTTTGACAAAACTTGAAATGCATTTTACAATATGTGATTTTACAACTTAACCAACTTAGACTTGTCAAAAAGGAAAGTGTAATTTAGAATTTTGCTTTTTATAACTTTCAACCTATCAAAAAGGAACATGGAAATTATGAGTGGCTCTTTCTAAAAGATAGGTCCCAAAATGATAGTTTCAATTTACAATTTGCAACTTTACAATATTTTTTACAATAAGAAAATACAATATACAAAATGTTTGTGATAGAAAGAATTAATCTACAACTAAAACCTCTGAAGAATTTTTATCCTTCTTCACCTATGTCTTTTCAATATATGCATCAAAACTCTTGAATATCTCTATAATATGATCTTCATCAGGACCAAAAGAGTATAGGTGGATTATTTCACATTTTGTAATCATCTCTAAGATTTCCCTTCATATAGCTCTATATTCTTGAGTCTCTTTTCCCATTTGATCCAATATATTAAGTTGCTTGATAAAATAGTGGATAGAGCTTGAGCTAAATGTGGTGTCTTATGCTAAATATTTTTCAATCACTCTTTTAAATTTATCTTGAACTTCATACGCTAAAATTACCTAGTTTTGATTATCTATTACTTGACATGAAAATTTATTCAACAAATCTTCAATGTCATATAACATATCAATGGCTTTGTCATGTGTAGACTTAGCCTTATTAGTACTCTTTATGAGTATCCTTATTCTGAATTGAGCTACTCTATCCAATTATTCATGCTCTACATCAATTTTTGGTATCTTCTCTATAATGAGGATATTAGTATTAATTGTATCCATATCTATAAACTTTAGATAGAATAGCTTTAACCTTTATATCCCTTCTTGATACATGTTTATCTACTCTCTAAAAGTTTCCCTTCTCTCTATCAAAGTTGTATAGTGGTCCATTATTAATTCAATAACTATGTTTCCCTTTGATATGAGCTCCTCTACACATTCCTTTGTGTCCTTTCCAATGCTACCAATTTCTATCACTACATCAAGTGTTTCTTGGTCTATGATTTGAGTAATAGGTTGTGCTAGTTGAGTAGTAGGTTTAATGAACTTATTTAATGTATTCATTAATTGTTCAACCTTTTTCTTCAATTCATCCTTAGTGAATAGATCACTATCCATTTTCTCAAAAATATTTTTAATTTAAGATCAAAAGTCATGTTTTAATCCCTCTCTTATAGGATCACCAAAGTGAACCTTTGATATCTGGTAATCCCCCACCACTATATCTTATTTCTATTTATCTAGTGGGGGATTACAATCTCTACATACTCCTCCCTTGATGAATCATATAATATCCTTGATATGGTTTTGGGTGTTTATTTATATTTCTTATATGTATCTCTGAGGCCAAAATCTAGTGTGTTTAGGGACACCATTTGCTTACATTTTTTCCCCAATGTTTGTACTAGCCAACTAGGAGTAACATCCTACTGTGCTAACACTGACACTTATAAATCTATAACTAAAGATGTTACACTGGTGGTCATGGTGATAATTTTTGTATCTTTCACTGATATGGTCATTGATTGTTCAATAAATGTCTTTACAACCTCTTCCCCACCTATGGGTTGAGTATCCACATTTGTATTAGTGACTTGATCTATATCTACCTCTTTTGTGGGGGTTGGGGTTACCATGGAAGTGGAAGAGATGGGTGAAGTGCAAATGGATGTGTCTACTAGGAATGTGAGAGATGAAAGTGACACCAATGGATCAGTAGGCACAAGAAGTTAGAATTGAGGAACCTATGGCAGTGTGGAGTTTAAATACATAAATGAATCAATTAATGTTATGGGGATACTTAGGGTTGATGAAAAGGGGAAAGTGAGGGGATATGAATATAGAGTATTAATCATCCTAGGGTTTGGGATAACCACTAGGATTTTAGTTAAGATGACTGAATCCATGGCTATGTATTACTATGTAGTGTTGGTGATTAACAAGGTGGAAGGAATTATAGGAGGGAGTGAATTGTGGGAGAGGGAGGAATTGTGGAAGAGGGAAGTGCAAGGGAAACTTGAGTGTCTAATTGAATTTATTGAACTCTCGGTAATGGACTTATTGACATAGGTGAATTAGTGGGAATGGAGGGCAGAATCACTTGAGGTGAAGGAGGAGTGGAGATAGGAGGAAGATGAGGTGTTGAAGCTGATGGAATGATAGATATAGATAGAGGGAGTATTATAGAGATTGGATTAGATTTTATGATTGAGATAAGATTATAAACTATTATTGCTTCAACAGTAGTTATATCTTCAGATGAAATCACTATTGGTTGATCTATTGTTTCTCCTTAACTACTTGATTGTATTCTCTTAGAATTTGAATTGTATTTTCTCTTCTAGGATATCACTATCCTACTACCTACTTTGGGAGTGATCCACTGTCAAAACCCTCTATTGATGATGGTACTCCTTTACCCTTAAGTTCTAGTAGCTTATCAATGATGCTCACTATCTCTTTGGTCACCTTGATCCCTTTTTTCCATAGCCAATTGATTATTTTATTTATTATGTTGGTGGTTCTATCATTTAATGAGAAATATTCATAAACAGAACACCTAATTGATAGAAGGGGTTGAGCATATATTATGTTCTCATAGTAGACCTTGTCTACTAGAGACTCATCATAGACCAAGTCCTTGGGGACTAGTGCCATATTAAAAACCTTGATTTGATCAAGGGTCATCCTAGATTAGTCCTTAAATCTTACCTTTTCTTCATCCCACAAGTCCTCCCAATAGTCTTCATAGTAGTGGACATGGGAATATGTTGAGATCCCAGTGCACTAGTAATGTTGCCATTCACATCATAGAATGGCCTTACCTCTAGTGACTTTATGTCATCTAGGTCATTTTAACCCTTTCACAATTGGATTCTTATAAATAAGGGCATGTGTACCTCCAAATGATGATGGGGAAATGAATTCCTAACTTGTGTTTGTTAGATAACAACTTATGAGTTTCAACTAGTTGCCTCACAAGTTCTATTAATTGGAAATGGTGATTGCACCAAATATTTTGTAGTGGATTTTAATGATTGATTGAATGAACACATAAAAATAATACATATATTGATATTATTGGAGCACAAACTCATGAAAATGTAAAACCAAAGTTAGTATTGGGTATTTTCTCATATAAGGGATAAGATTATTTATTTTTAATCAAAAAATCTTTCAAAAGGGAAAAAGAATACCAAAAATGAAATTTTGTGACTGAAACAAGAATAGAAACATCCACAAATATTTAAATAACCTTGTATATAAAAATATTACATAGACAAGAAAAGAAATTTTTTAATTTATTCTCATTATGTAGGTTACAACATGTAGACAAGTTATTTAAAATGTAGAATAATCTCTCTAGAAGTAAAAATAATAATTAACTACACCATAGTACCCATATTTATACAAAAAATCTCATGGAAGAGATTTAGTTAACAAATAAATACATGCCTAGTTGAAAAACATGCAAAATCTAGAAATTCCATGCAAAGAGGGAATGATCTTCAACTACAATGGCATCCTTGGCTTGGTATATGTTTAGAAAAGATCATGCAACTACTAGGCATGATCCAAACTAGTGGAGGCATGGAGGGAACTTGTAATAACTTCATGTAACACCTTTCTCTTTTCTATTCGAGCTGCTACTTCCTCTTCATGAATGAGGTGCTAAAAAGTGAAACTTAAATTTAGAACAATAGATAGCTTTAGATAACTTTAGGCTATTTTTCTAAAACCCTAACTTGTATTTTTTAATTAGAAATTTTACAACTTTTAAGTTGCACAATTCTAACAAAATTGGAAAAGCATTTTACAATATGTGCTTTTGCAACTTAAGCAACTCAGACTTATCAAAAAATAAAGTGTAATTTACAAGTTTGATTTTCACAACTTTCAACCTGTCAAAAAGGAACATGTAAAATACAAGTGGCTCTTTCTCAAAAAGTGCTATCAAAATGATAATTGCCTGTAACTTTATAATATTTTTTACAATGAGAAAATATAATATACATAATGTTTGAGATATAAAGAATTAATCTACAACCAAAACCTCTGAAGACTCTTTATCCTTTTTCACTTGTGTCTTTTCGATATAAGCATCAAAACTCTTGAATATATCTAGAATATGATCTTCATTAGGACCAAAAGAGTAGAGGTGGATTATTTCACATTTTATAATCATATTAGAGTATTACCTTTGTAAAACTCTATATTCTTGAGTCTCTTTTCCCATTTGATCCAATGTATTATGGTACCTGATAAAATGGTGGATATAGCTCAAGCTAAATGTGGTGTCTCATGATAACTCTTTTTAAATCACTCCTTTGAATTTATCTTGAAATTCCTAAGCTGAAAGGACTTACTTCTGATGATCAATTTCTTGACATGAAAATTTATTAAACAAATCTTCAATGTCACATATCATATCATTATCTTTGTCATGTGTAACCTTAACCCTTATTGGTACTCTCCATGAGTATCCTTATTCTGAATTGATTTTATCTATCTAATTCCTCATGATCTACATCATTTTTTAGTATCTTCTCTATAATGAGGATATTAGTATCAATTATATTCATATCTATCAACTTTGGATAGAATAGGTTTAACCTTTTTGTCCCTTCTTGATACTTGTTGATCTGCTCTCTCAAAGTTACCCTTCTCTCTATCAAAGTTGTATAGTGGTCCATTATTAATTCAATAAATTTTTATCCCTTTAATATGAGATCCTCTACCCATTCCTTTATGGCCCTTACCATGCTACCTATTTCTATCACTACATCAAGTGTTTCTTGGTCTATGATATGGGCAATAGGTTGTGTTGGTTGAGCAGTAGGCTCAATGAACTTATTGAATGTAGTCATTAATTATTCAACCTGTTTCTTCAATTCATTCTTAGTGACATATTCACTATCCATTTTATCAAAAAAATAGTTAGTTATAGATATAACATCATGTTTCAATCCCTCTCTTGTGTGATGACCAAGGTGAAACTTTGATATTTGGTAATCCCCCACCACTAGATCTTCTTTCTATTTGTCTAGTGGGGGGACTGCAATTTGTACATACTTCTCCCCTAATGAATCATATAATATCCTTGATATGATTCTAGGATTTTATATGGATTTATTATATGCATTTATGAGGCTAAAATCCAATGCATTCGAGGACACCATCTTCTTACATTTCTTCCCTACTATCTATACTAGATAACTAGGAGTAACATCTTGTTGTGCTGACACTACCACTTATGAATCTACAATAGATTATGTTGCATTGGTGATCAAGGTGATAAGTGTTGTATACTTCATTTATATGGCCATTATTTTTTTAATAGATGTCTTTTTAGCCTATTCCCCATTTATGGGTTAAGTGTCCAAATTTGTATCAATGACTTGATCCACCTCTACCTCCTTTATGGGGTTTGGGGTTACCATGGAAGTGGAATAGATGGTATAGTGGAAATGGATGTATCTACTATGGATGTGGGAGATGGAAGTGATACCAATGAAGTAGTAGGCAAAGGGAGTTGGAATTGAGGAACCTATGGGAGTGTGGAGTCCAAATCCATTAATGAATTAATCAGTGTTGTGGGGACACTCAGGGTTGATGAAAAGGGGAAAGTGAGGGGAGATGAAGATGGAGTAGTAATTGTCCTATGGGTTGGGATAACTAGTAGGATTTTATTTAAGATTACCAAATCCATAGCTATGTACTATTTTGTAATGTTGGTGATCAATAGGGTTGAAGGAATTATAAAATGAAGGAGTGAAATTATAGGAGAGGGAGGAATTATGGAAGGGGGAAGTAGAAGGGAGACCTGAGTGTCCAATTGAATTGATTTAACTATCAAAAATGGACTTATTGACACAAGTGAATTTGTGGGAATAGAGGGTGGAATCACTTAAGGTGAAGGAAGAGTGGAGACATGAGGATGAGGAGGTGTTGAAGCTGATAGAATGATAGAGATAGGTGGAAGGACTATTATAGAGATAGGATAGATACAATGATTGAGATGGGAGTATAAATAATTGTTTCTTAAATGAAAGGTGTATCTTTAGATGAAATCACTATTCATTTATTTGTTGTTACTCCATGACTACTTGACTATCCTCTCTTGGCCTTTGACTTTTGTTTTATCTTGTGTGAGATCATTGGCCTATTTGCCTATTTTTGGAGTGCTCCACTACTAGAACCCTTTGATGATGATGATAATCCCTTATCCTTGAGTTATATTAGCTTATCATTGATTATCAATGTCTCTTTGGTCACCTTGACCCCTTTTTTCCTAATCCAACTAATTGCTCTTTTTATTTTGTTGGTGGTTTTATCCATTAATGAGAAATATTCTAGAAAGGACCACCTAACTACTAGAAGGGCTTGAGCATAGACTTTGTTCTCATAGTAGAACTTCTCTATTTGGGACTCATCATTGACCTAGTCCTCATGGATTGGTGCCATGTTAAAATCCTTGATTTGAACAAGGGTCATCCTATAGTAGTCTTTCAATTTTACTTCTTCATCCTACAAGTCAACCTAGCAGTCTTCATAGTAGGGGACATGAGAATATGTTGAGATTATTAGTGCACTATTAATGTTGCCATTCACATCATATAATGGACTTGAATCTATATCTCTCATAGTCATTTGGGTCATTTCATCCTTTATACACTTGGCTTTTGTTAAAATAAGGGCATGTGTACCTCCCAATATTGATGGGGAAATGCATTAAAACTTTTGAGTTTCAACTAGTTGCCTCAAAATTTTCATTAGTGTCCATTTGTCAGTCACATAGCTCAAGAGGGTGTAATAATAACCATTAAATTTGCATAATCTAATTATGAACATGTGGTAAACTAGTTGAAATAAGATCCCCAATTAGTAATCTATGAAATTGTAACATTAAATAATATCTTCTTCTCTAGCTCTTTATCGAACATGACTATGATGCAACAGATGAATGCATAATTTAATCTTTTAAAGTGATGCCTACTAGCCCCAAGAGTGAGGTGAAGGTAATAGTTGAAAACTTTATTTTCTTGGTCAGCTACTATGTTTAGGTCCAGGAAGTCTCTCCTTTTGGATAATATATAAACTAGATAATAAGTCATAAAACTTCCCTATATTTTAGACTTCCTTAAAATTCTTATGGATGGATTTAGTAATCAGTTGTGCCCATTAGATGTGTTTTTTTTCTTCTAGATTACCCATATAGATTGATACATCCAATCTTGGAAGTTTTTCACAGTAGGGTTCCTAGTGATTCTATGTAGCAACATGATTAGATCACCTACCTCATCCTTAAAATCAATTCTTGCTAATATTTTAGGTAATTTAATGGATGTATCCCTAGGGATCCTTAGCCATTATTTATTCAATATCCTTTGACATCTAGTGTTTTTATCCTAATAGAGTTTCTTTGAGGACTCTAGAGTTATATCTAGGTAACTCTCATATTCAAGTATCAAGAACATAGAGTATATGAAGTTTGGGTCTAGGTTTAAAATCATTTCCCATTTTTCATTTAGAACCTCTCTCTTATCAACATCATAATTTTTTGCTTGTGTCATTACCAACTTAGGTCTTTTCATAGTCAAGGGGAAAGTTGTTTCTTGAGATAACCCACAATCATAAATACTCTAAATCTAATCATTTTTAAATTTAACATTTACTCTAGTCCATAAATCACTTAGGTCAATATGACCTAGGTTTATGTCTATAGTATTGTCTGTATTAGATTCTAGACCTAGAGTGACACCAAATCCTTTGGATTTAAACTTCATCTCTTTTGTAGACATGGATTATGGAGAAATTTCTAGGGGAAAACCAATTGTAGAGTTGGTAGGATTTAAAGGTGCAAAATGCAGGTGAAAATTCTAGTGGAGATTGGAGTTACAATCATAGGGAAAATATCTAATGGAGATGGTATATGAAAAATACACTTGTGATCTCTTGTGGAAACTCCAATGGAGATTAGGGTTAATCAATGCATGTGAAAATTTGTGGGGATATAGAGTTATAATTATGGGTAGAAATCCCATGGGTTTTGGAGTTTTTTTAGCAATTAAAAAGTCTACAAGGACTGTTCTAGGAATATATACAAGAATATTAATTGGTTTGGGAATTTTCAATGGATATTCACTAGTTGTTATGAATGTGGTTAAAACCCTAAGCATTTAATGGATATAAAATTTGAACAAATGATATGGACAAGAGTTGTAGACAGCCCTAAATGATAATATAAAAACTACTAAAATCTTATCAACATTAAAAAAAAGCAAACCCATAAATTTATAACTGAAGGAATAAAATGCAAAGAAAATAACCTAACCTAACTTGGCAGAGGAAAATAATATCTAAAAGACATAGAGGGATGGAAGAATACTATTCAGGTGGGAAATAATGGAGTCGTATCTTGAATGTTTATGGTAGAGTGGCTTAATTGCATGGCTTGTAGAGTTAAATCCATGGCTTGTAGGGTCAAATGCATGGTGATTTTGCTTAGTAGGTTCATGGTTCAAGGTGCAAAGATCTAAATCCCAATTATTGAATAAACTATGAATTCCAACAACCCTAATTTTATCTATATACAACCTCTAAAATAAATGCCCTTAGGTCAGTGGTTGGTGGGAGATCAAAAGTCTGTGAACAATTTTTCAATAGTTTGCTAATTACCCTTTGACCTCCACATTCTATATGATAGTTTTACTCTTTGAAAATTGTAAGGTAGAACTCAAAGATCAATTCACAACTTCACAAGTTATAATTTTCATTTAGAATTCTAAGTTCCATAGGAAGGGCGGTCGGTGAGCAGCAGAACTTGAGTTGTAATTTTCAACTTTTAAAGTTACAAATTACAATCAGAGTTCTAGTTTCTATTTGGAGTGTTGTGAAGGAAGTAGAGGTTAGGAAATAATTTGTAAGTTTTCAAATTTCAAACTATATTCCAATCTCTAGTTTTTATATGGTATGTAGTTCATAGTAAGTGGAACTTCATTAGAAATTTGTAACTGTGAAATTTGCAAATTATGAGTGGGGTTCCTATTTCTAGGAGGCATGAGTTATGTGAGAAGTGGAGGTTGGGAATCAATTTTCAAATTTACAAGTTGAAAATTAAAAACCAATCTCTAGTTTCCATGAGGTTAGTGTATATCAAGAATTGGATGTTGGAAAGTAATTTATAAGTTTGAAAATTGCAAATTGTAAACCAATCTCTGATTTTTTTCAACTAGGTGTATAGCAAGAAGTGGAGGCTAGGAAACAATTTCCAAGTTTGAAAGTTAGGAATTGAAATCCAATCTTCAAATTTTGCCAAATTAGGGAATTAGTGTCTTGGGTCATTTTAAGTCATTTTAAAAAAAAATTAATGGGTCTCCCTTAGGGTACTTAACATTTGACATTTTTGGGACAAAAATATCAACATTTTTGATGACCTCTATAGGGTGATTTTCTTATAATCAATTTATTTATATTATACTTCTATTTCATTGGGAATGGAGTCATTTTAAGCTTAACACACTTTAAATGGTGTAGAATAAAATTGGGATTTGCCTAAACAAGAACAAAATAAGGAAAAAGAGAACAAGCTAAGGAAGCAAAAACTCTTAATGAGTTGATCTATGAAAAATCACTTATGTGGAAAACACAACTAACCCTAATATATACAAAAAATTTGGAATGAATTACAACCTCAAAAACAAGCTTTAAGATATATCCCATTGACTAGGATAGGTAGTTCTAATCCATTGAGCTTGGATAGCTAGAATACATTAGCTCCTTTACATCAAGTTATAATGTATGGACCACTCCATATTGTATCAAACTTGGTGTGCTTTCTTGGTTTATCTCTATCAAAATCATATTTGAGAACCATGTCTCCTTTATTGAAGCCCATGTACAATGATTTTTTAATCAAAAGTTATCTTTATTTGAGCCTGATTTGCTTCTAGAACTTTTATTTACTAGCTCCTGACTTCTTCTAGTTTCATGAGTTCCACCAATCTTACTGTCATTTCATTTTTGTCAATCAAATCTAATTGATGATTGATTTCTATAGATGATAACTCAATCGATAGCAAAACCCTAGATTCCCTTCCATATATCAACATTAATGGACAATTTTTAATGGCTCTCTGAGGAGTGACCCTATCAGCCCACATTACTAATTTCAAATTTATGTGCCATGTCTTTTGGTTATCCTCCATGGTCCTTTTGATAATTCTTATGAGATTTTTGTTAGTAGAATCTGACAAGCCATTAACCTATGGGTAATAATTGGAAGAAGTACTAAGGTATAAATTATGATTTACAACCCATTCATTCACTTGAGTGCCCACAAAATCTTTGGCATTGTCTAAGATAATGGTGTGAGGAACACCAAACCTTGAGACTATGTCATCCATGAATTCTAGGATAGATGCCTCCATGGCATCCTTCAGTGCAACCACTTTAGTCCAACTTGTGAAATAGTCAGTTGTTATAAGGACCCATTTATGGCCTACACTTGATATTTGATTGATCATACCAATGAAGTCCAATCCCCATAAATCAAATGGTTGGTCAGTTTAAATTGGTTTGAGAGGTAATGTTGCTAATATTTTCTTTCCTACGAAGTAAGCCACTTTTCATAGTTCCTTACCCATTGATGGGTATATTTGAATATTTTTGGCCAATAATATCCCCCTCTTATTAATTTGATGGTTGTGGTTATTACATATAAGTGTCCACCTAATGGACCATCATGAAATTCTTTGAGAAACTTGGGGACTTGATTGTGCTTGATACACCTTAGCATGACTCCATTCATATATTTTATAAACAATATTCCATCAAGAAGAACATAAGGAATAGATTGGAGTCTGAAATACCTTTTCTTTGACTATTGGAAATCATATAAGTACTCACTATTCTATAGGAAGATGGTCATGTCATGGATCCAGCTATTAAAAAGAGATGGATTGGTTGGATAAGATGCACTTTGAGCATATACCACTTAAATAATATTTTAGAAATTTTGATATCAGAATATAGCTATTCATATAAGCCCTTTCCTCTTACAAGATTTTTAATTTTAATGTCTAAGTCACATTCCATGACTTTTTTAATCCACCTGGCTCTTTTTTCATTTATTTCCCAGCTCAATAGGAACTCTTTGACACTTTGGTGACTAACCATTAGATAAATTTTATTATTAGAGATCATATGCCTAAATTTTTTGAGAGATTTAATTATATAATATACTTACTTCTCTACAAAATTTTACTTTTCTTCATAATCCTTCAAGGATTGATTGAAAAAATAAGTTGGTTATTCTAATTACTCATTATTATATTAGATTAGAATAGCTGAGATGTTACCTTCCCCTCCAAAAGCATAGAGAATGAAATCTTTCTTGTAGTTGAGGTTGACTAGGGTAGGAGCCTGAGAAATAGCCTACTTGATGGATCCAAATATATTTTTTCCTTCCTATGTCTAGCTAAAAATGATACCTTTTTAAAGCATTGTAGTAAGGGTCTTGGCCATAGAGGCAAAATTTGGGACAAATCTTCTTATGAAATAGATTTTTTTTTAGGAAAATCTGTAATCCCTTTTTATGGTTAAGAACTTCCATTATAGATATAATACTTATTCACTCTAGGTCTATTATAAGACCCTCTTTTGAAACAATTTTTCCTAATAGTTTCCCTTCATGAACTATGAAAATGCACTTTTTTGGATTGAGGGAAACTCCAAATTCTCTACACCTTTCAAATATTTTCCTAAGGTGATCCAAGTGTGCATCAACATGTTTTGATTAAATAATGATATCATCTAGGTATACCAAGATATGCTCATTTATCAAGCCTCTAAAAGCCATATCCATGGCTCTTTAGAATGTTACAATAGTATTCAATATACCAAAGGGTATATTTTTATATGCATATGTTCCCCATTTTTTAGTGAAAATAGTCTTGAACTAGTTTGATTCCTGCACTGGGATTTGGTTATATCCAAAATAACCATCTGGAAGGGAAAAACTTTTAGATCCTGATATAGTTTGTAGAATGCTATCCATAGGTGGAAGGGGATAATTATCCTTTAGAGATGCTTTGTTAATATATTTGAAATATACACATAGCCTTATTTCACCATTCTTTTTCCTTACAAGGACCAAATTCACAACCTAGGATGAGTGTTTGATAGGGAAAATGATGTTAGCCTCTATCAGTTTGGACAACTTACTCTTCATCAAGGGTTTTATTTTTGGATTGATTGGTATTTGATTCTATCTAACAGGCTTGGTATTTAGGTCAAGATTTATTGTATGTTGGGGTAAGATATGGTCAAACAACCTTAAATTTTGATAACTCCAAGCAAAGTTATCATCAAATTCTTGACACAACTTATTAACATCTTATTTTTTTATAATCATTACATATCTTTCCAATATTCAATGTTTTGATTTCTAAAATGACTGTTGGGTCATAGTCTTGTTCATTAAATTTTATGTTTTTATTTTCACCTTTTAACTGATCATATAAATTGAAGATACTCTATAAAGTAACAAGCCCCATTGGTAATTTATTTGTCTTCAATTGTATGATCTAATATTCATATTGATCTTGGAGTCTTGACTAGTTCCTATCAGATAATTTAGCTTCTTCTCTCATAAAATTGATAATTTGGTGATCACTATTGAAGACTTGTAATTGGCTTCATTGTCAGGAATAGATGGCCTTACTATCAAATTTACATGTTGGCTATTTTTCTTCTTTATTTCTTCACGTAAGTTATAATGGAATCCTACTAAGGCCATATGAATAGCATATTTATTTTGTGTTATTATTACCACTTGAATGTTTAAATTAGTAAAGTATTTTAACAGGTACCAAACCCTATGTTTGTAAGATCTTAGAAAGTTATTCTTGGTTATGCTTCTATATCTCACTTGGTGAACAATCAACTCACTATCATCAAATATTTTTAGGAACTTTATTCCTCTTTCCTTGGCCAATTGTAGTCCTCAAATCAAAGCTTCATATTTAGCTACATTATTTTCACAAATGAACTAAAGTCTAAAATAATAGAAATAACCCTCATTTGGTGGAGAGATCAAGACAATACCTGCACCTATACCATTCCTACTTCTTGATCCATCAAAGAATAGTTGCCACATTCCTTGAATATCTTCAACTAGTTTTACAAGACTCAAGATGATTAAATCATTTTCATGAATGAAATATGTACCCAACCTAGTTTATTATATGTAATCAAAAGGATAAAACTAGAGAGTTTATCCCCATTTGTCTAGATGAGTGTCAAGAATCTCTTCTACAAGTGTTGCAACTTTATGATCAATCTCTTTTTATTAGTCCTATAATATGAAATTCATGTCTACAGGGATAGAAGTGTATGGATCAATATGGTATTTAGTGATCGGCTCAACTCTTATTGTTACTCTTGTTCCATATCTCATCTTAAACAACATGTGATACCATTTATAGATAGATATCCTCCCATTTTTGAAGTGAAGTCTCATGAAAGACAAATGAAAAAATAAGGGGGGAGATTAATAACTAAGATATCTTGGGAAATTGACAAGATTGGGCATGCATGGATAATGAGGTTTATAGTTTTTATTGTCCCTACTATTTAAATAGTAGTCCCATCTAATTGAACCACACCTTTTGATAGAGGTGTATACTTAATACCAAGAACATAAACTATTTTCTTAGGTATAACACAACTACTAGCCCCTAAATCTACCATGCAAAAATGAATGAGATGATTCCCTACTATGAGTGAAAGATATAAAGTGGGAGGCTTACTATTTTTTCTCACTTTAGTGTTAGTTTTTGGTTGACATAAATTAATTACAGCATTAGGTCTATTTTCTAGAACCTTATCTATTTTTTAGTGTCAAATTTTCAAAGCTTCCCATAGCAAATCTCTGTGTGATGGAATGGGTAGTGTTTCCCACATAGTGAATTTTAAATTAACTTTCTTCATGTTTTTAAAAATACTAAAAGGAAAATTACCAACCTTCTCTAGTGGCTTTGAGATATCTATGTCTTCTTTTATGAGATTCAAAATTTGCACTTTTGATTTAGACTGGCCCATGGGCACAAAGGGTGGCCTTTGTACTATGTTTCTCTTTGTAGGTTCTTATACAAATTTGGAAGTTGTATCTTATTTCACCTTGGGGGGTTGATCATTTTTATTGCTCTTTTCTTTGAACGTATATTGGCTACCACTAGACCTTTACCATTGAATAATGTCTCCTCCTGATTTACACCAAAAATGTCCTCCTCTTGTCAATTTAAAAGAGTATCCTCACCTTGAGTAGGATATTATGTATTTTCTTGTTAGGGAAAGGCTTCTTATTTCTATCCTTGTGTGTTTGATATGAATTTCACCATCAAGGCTTAACTGATGACACCATTAGGAAAATTATTCTAATTATGTGGCTAAGCACAAGGATAAAACCACTCATACTCTTGATTTGGGTTATTCTAAATAGGTATAATAGCTTTGGAAGTACCTGGTGTAGGTAGAGCATAGATGTTTGGAGGTTTTTATTGCATATTTTGACCTTGTGACTATGAATTTCCTTGGTATGATTACATGTTAGGTTGGTATGCTTGGTTAGCTTGATGATAAGGCATGTAGTTCTAGGATTAGTGCCTTTTCATTGTTACTAACTGATTGCCAAATCTCTTGAGCAATGACTTAACCTCATATAAATTGTTAGTAAGAGTGGAAGTCAAAGTTAGTACTTTGTTCCTGGTGGGAATTAGAGTAATTTTAGGCTATGTAGGAGGTATCTCTAGGAATAAAGGCATTGGTGTCCTTGGGGTATTTTTTCCCACTTAAATTAGGAAATTTTCTACCTTGATTACAATTTCATATGCATTTGGAAGTGTGGTGCCACCCATTTACTAAATAATAATAGTTATATCAATATTAAAAACTATCAATTAATATAGGAAATCATTATTTGGGGTTAGCTTGACTAATACTAAAATTATATTTCATGTCTTTTGAAAGCAAAAATTAAAATCAATCATGAGCTCATGAGGAGCCCATTGAAGAGTAGTTAATTATTCAACCAATGAGAGGTGGTCACTCTTATATTAAAATTGGGTTCATGGTGTAGTGCCTAAGTCATCCTAAACATGAATGAAATTGGGAGGTAGGCCTTTATACCATTGCAAGGCTTTACCCTTGAAAGAGGAAACTAGGAGTCTAATTACAACATTATCTTGTACCACATTGTGGACTGAACAAATATTAACAATGTTTTGTATATGTTTCATAGTAGTGGTGGAAGTTTCAGTAATAAAATATGGAAGGCTTTTTAAATATGATGTAGGTATATCATCATGCTGAGCTAACTAAACTGGGCTACATCCATTAAATCCTACAAAATTTTGATTTCTCATAGTCATAATAAGAGGTATGAAACTACTGGGATATTTGAAGGAGATGCAAATAAAATTGAAGGATATAATCTAGTGTAAGGAATGATTGATCTTGATCTCTTTTTATATGGAAATTACAATTCTAAAAAATAAGCTTTCGTACCTTTAGTAGATGATCTTGTTTGTTTCTTTGGCATACATAAACCTTGAATTCTTAAATTCATAAGTCGGTGGAGTTACTAGGTGCTTTTAGAATGTGTATGGGTATTATACAATGCTTTTTGATAATATCACCAATCTCTTTAGTAATAATTTTTAGGTCCCATCGAGTGTCCCGAAAACTATTATCACATAGATTTTGTACCTGTCTTGATGTTATAACTTGTTGTGCAAAAATCTAATAATATAATGGGATCACATCTAAGTTTTAGAACCTTGGATAATTAAGGTGAACCTCTAGATAAGGAAATTTTCCTTTCACTAAATTTGGTACAACTAATAAACTACCATCTTATGTGTAAATTCCACTTCTTAGTGATCTTATTTATAAACTAGGGTTTTGACTGTGAGAAAGGAGTTTTGGAAATAAAATTATAAAAATTGGAAATGATGATTGCACCAAATATTATGTAGTGTATTTTAATGATTTATTTGATGATCATAGTATAATAATAAATATATTAAGATTAAAGGAGTACAAACTCATGTAAATGTGAAACCAAAGGTAGTATTGGTATTTTCTCATACAAGAAACAAGATTCTTTATTTTTAATCAGACAATATTTCAAAAGGGTAAAAGAATAGCACAAATGAAATTTAATGACTAAAAAAAGAATAAAAATATCCACAAATATTTAAATAACCTTGCATATACAAATATTACATAGACAAGAAAGGAAAATCTTCAATTTATTCTCATTCTCCAGGTTATAGCATGTAGACAATTTATTCAAAATGCAAAATAATCTCTCTAGCAGTAAAAATAAATAGTGTTATATCCCATAGTACCCATATTTATACAAAAAATCTCATGAAAGAGATGTATTTAACAAATAAATCCATGCCTAGTTGAAGAACATGCAAAATCTAGAAACTCTATGCAAAGGAGGCGTGATCTTCAACTGCAATGGCATCCTTGGCTTGGTAAATGGTTGGAAAAGATCATGCAACTACTGGGTGTGATCCAAACTATTTGCGACATGGAAGGAACTTGTATAAACTTCATGAAATACCTTTCTCTTCTCTAGTTGAGCTACTACTTCCTCTTAATGCAATGAGGTGCTAAAAAAGTGAAGCTTATTTTTAAAACAATAGATAACTTTAGATAACTCTAGGTTATTTTTGAAAAACCCTAACATTTAATTTTTAATTAGGACTTTTACAACTTTCAAGTCACATAATTTTGAAAAAAATGGAAATGCATTTTATAATATGTGCTTTTAAAACCTAAGCAACTCAAACTTGTCAAAAAGGATAGTGTAATTTACAAGTTTTATTTTTACAACTTTGAACCTATCAAAAAGGAACATGGAAAATAAAAGTGGCTCTTTATCAAAAAGAGCTATCAAAATGATAGTTAAAATTTACAATCTGCAACTTTAAAATATTTTTTACAATAAGAAAATACAATAAATAGAATGTTTATGATAGAAATAATTAATCTACAACCAAAACCTCTGAATAATCTTTATCCTTATTCCCCTGAGTCTTTTCAATATATGCATCAAAACTCTTAAATATATATAGAATATGATATTCATATTAATAGAGTAGAGGTAGCTTATTTCACATTCTACAATCATGTTAGAGAGATCCCTTTATGCAGCTTTGTATTCTTGAGTCTATTTTCCCATTTGATCTAATGTATTATGGTACATAATAAAATGATTGATAGAGCTCAAGATGAATGTGGTGTCCCATTTTGACTCTTTTTTAATCAATCTTTTAAATTCATCTTGAACTTCCTAAGCTGAAAGGCCCTAATTTTGATGATTTGTTACTTGACATGATAATTTATTCAACAAATCTTTAATGTCATATAGTATATCAGTGTCTTTGTCATGTGTAGCCTTAGCCTTATTAGTATTCTCCATGAATATACTTATTAAAATTGAGATGATCTATCCAATTCCTCATGTTCTACATAATTTTTTACTATCTTCTCTACAATGAGGTTATTAGTATTAGTTGTATCCACAACTATCAACTTTGGATAAAATGGGTTTAACCTTTTTGTCTCTTCCTAATACTCATTGACCTACTCTCTCAAAGTTACCCTTGTCTCTATTAGAGTTGTATAATGGTCCTTTATTAATTCAAAAACTTTGTTTCCCTTTGAGATGAGATCCTCTACCTAGTCCTTTGTGGTCCTTCCCATGCTACCAATTTCTATCACTGCATCAAGTGTTTCTTAGTCTATGATCTAAGTAACAGGTTGTGATGGTTGAGAAGTGAGCTTAGTGAACTTATTTAATGTAGTCATCAATTGTTCAACCTTGTTCTTTAATTCATCCTTAGTGACCTTGTCACTATACATTTTCTCAAAAAGAGAGTTATTTCTAGATTGAACATGTTTTAATCCATCTCTTGTAGGATGACCAAGGTGAACCTTTGATATCTAGAAATCTCCCACCACTAGATCTTATTTTTGTTTATTTAGTGGAGAGAGTGTAATCTCTACATAATTATCCCCTATTTAATCATATAATATCCTTTCTATGGTTCTAGGAGTTGCTTTGAATCTCTTATATGCATCTATGAGGCCAAAATTCAATGTGTTTTGGGACACCATTTGTTTATGTTTTGAGAGGATCCTCCTATAACATATTAAATAAAATGCATGAAATAATATACTATTATAGTTATCAAAATCACCAAAATTATTATATTGATCATAGGCCACTTTAAGGGAATAACCTCCTTTGAGCAATCTCAATACAATAAATTCATTGATTCCTTCATTGGCATCAACACTTACTTATATATTAAGTCTAATCTAAGCAAATACTACTTCTTATGAATGTGAAATAGAGAAAAATGTTCATGGGATAACTTAGAAATCATATGCATCCATAGAAACTAATATACTAACAAGGTAAAGAGAAGGGGTAGCATGGGTTCCTAACATCCCCTCCCTCTTCAAAAAATATTTGTCCTCAAAGCTTCAGATGTGGGATTGGTGTTGAATCTAAAAGATTGGTTCCCATGTTTCATCCTTTGGTTGCATTCCATGTTACTGGTCAATACCTCTGTGATGGAGTGGGATCAAAGTTGGCATGTGTGCTTATCCAATATTACCTCTATTTCAATAAGGATGAACCCTTTATTATCAAGTTCTGGTATAGTCTATACTTTGATGTTTGTGCCAAGAAATTTCTTTAGACAAGAGACATGAAATAATAGATGAACTCAGAAGAAGGTGGGAGCTCCAACTTATAATCAACTAACCCAATATTTTGGAGAACCTTATATGGCCCATAGAACTTGGGATCTAGCTTATGATTCCCTTTGAGTTTTAGGGAGAATTACTTGTATCACTATAGGCAAAGAAAACCATATCACCTACATGAAAGGTGTACTCAGAATGGTGTTGATTAGCCTTTTTTTTCATTCTATTTTGTGCCATATGAATATTGTCTCATAAGGTGCTGAGGATATAATCCCAAGTTTAGAGAAGTATGTCAACCTCTTGAACTAGTAAACTATTAAGGGTGTACAAAAGGAGCACTGGTGGTGCTTGACCATATACTACTTCATATGGAGTCATTTTAGTTGAAGTGTGGTAGGAGGTATTGTACCACCATTTATTAAGAGGGAGCCACTTTACCCACTGATGTTATTTTGAGGTGAAGCAATGAAGGAAAATTTCCAAGAATTTGTTGAAAATTTAAATTTGGCCATCCATTTATGGATAATACTTGAAACTCATCTTTAATTAGGTACCAGTGCATCAAAATAGTTCTATCCAAAAATTTCTAGTGAAGGTTACATCATGATCTAAGACAATGGAATAAGGAATGCCATGAAGATGGAAAATTTGGTCCAAAAAAAATTGTGCAACTGTGGAGGTAGTATAGATATGGCTGAGGGCACAAAAATTACTATATTTGGAGAGGCAAGTAACCAAAACCAAGATAACTATTTTCCCTCTATATTTAGGGATCCCCTTAATTAAATACATATAAATATCTATCCAAATATAGGTATGTATGGGTAAGGGTTCTAGCAACCCAGGAATGAGTGTTGTTTCACCCTTGTTGCATTGGTAGGTATCACATTTAGCCACCATCTATTGAATTTCATTTTTCATTCCATTATAAAATAAGTTACAACATGCACACTCATAAATTTTGAGAAACCCTAAGTTCCTTATGGATGAATAAGCATGGAGTTTATAAAATATAGCCTACTAAAGATCTGTGCTCTAGGGAAGCACCAGATAGCCCTTGTATCACATAAAAGCACCATCCCAATAATAATGTGGTAATGTAGAGGGATTTGTGGATAAATATTAAATTATTTGAGATAATTAGGATTTATTTACATGCCCTTATTGTAAAGTATCCAACTAATTTAGAATAGGCATACAAATAGCTAAAAAGGAAGCTTGGTCTATAAATGTGTGAGATAGAGCATCAACCACAATATTGTCCTTACCATTCTTGTAAGTGATCTCATAGTTATAACCCATGAATATTTTGACCCATTTCTATTGTGATGGGGTAGAGACCTATTATTCTAGGAAATATTTTAAACTCTAGTGATCAGTTTTAATGTAAAAATGATTCCCCTATAGGTATGGCTACCACTTTTATACTACATGTAAAATGGCCATCATTTCTTTCTCATAAGTAGAGAGTACTAAATTATTCATAGAAAGGGATTTTTTTCTAAACATAATGTTGTATCCTTCTTGGAGGAGAACAACACCAAGTCCATTTCCACAAGCATCACTCTCGATAGTGAAGGTTTTGGTGAAATTTGGCATATCTAGAACATGTGTAGTATACATAGATTGCTTTAATTCTTAAAATGCACACTCATTAGATTATGTTCATGTAAAAGCATGATTTTTAAAAATAGTTATTAGTGGAGATAAAATATTCCCATAATCCTTGAAAAAATTATGATAGTATCTAGTCAGCCCCAAAAAACCATGGAGGCTCTTGAGTGTCTAAGGATGAGGCCAATTTGTCATGGAAGCTATTTTTTGGTATCCACCTAAACCCCTTGGGCTGAAACAATATACCTAAGATACTCTACTTCATCCTAGAAAAAATAACATTTGGATTATTTTTCATAGAGATGATGATTAAAGAGAAGTTATAGTGTGAGCTCCAGATGTTGGAGATGCTCAGACCATGTTTAACTATAGATGAGGATATCATCGAAGAAGACCAGAATGAATTTTTTTAGGTAGGGACAGAATATTTTATTAATAAATGGTTAGAATTTTGAAGGATCATTAGTGAGGCTAAAGGACATGACTAAAAACTCATAGTGACCATCATGCATGCAAAAAGTTGTCTTAGGGATATCATCCTCATGAAGTTGGATCTAGTGATACCCAGAGTAGAGATCCAAATTGGAGAAAAAATGAGTGACATGAAGTTAATCAAGAAGATAATCAAAAGTAAGGATTGGGAACTTATCCTTGATTGTGATGTGATTAAGTGCATGAAATTCAATGTAGAGGCACCATGACCCATCTTTTTTATAAATAAGGAGAATTGGGGAAGAAATGGGCTAATACTAGGATAAATAATGCCTTGCTTCAATAAGTCATGAATGAGCATATCGATCTTGATATTTTACTACAATGGGTATAGGTAAGGCTTGATGTTAGGAGGAATGCTTATATGATGTATCTGAATATGGTGATCCTTTATTTGTGAAGGTGGTAATCACACTAGTTTTACAAAGATAAATGCATGCCTTTATAGAATGGTTTATAGATCAAAAGGAGTAGTGGAGACCATTCATGGTTGTATTTGAATACAATGGAGCTAGGTAATGATGTCATGTTAATTATTATTAAGATGTTTTTCTATGCAATGTGAAATCATGATGCTAAGAGACCCTAATTATAAGCCTTTTAATGTGTGCTTTTGCCCATTATTAGAAAACTACATCCAAAGTTTAGCAAAATCCTATAAGATGGGTCTAAGTGTGCATAACCAATGGGCTCCCAAAACAACATCACATCTACCTAAGGGAAAAGAAAACATGTTGGAGTGTAAGTTATAATCTCCAATAAATATATACACATTATGACACCTCCCTCTACAAGGTAATGTTCCCTCATTGGTAATATAACTTCAAAGTTGGAGCATAGATGGGTAAAAAAATCAACCTATTTGGTAATCTAAGGGTCAATGAAGTTATAATTGCTACATGAATCAATGAATATTATGATAAGGATCTTACTAGAGTAACCCCTAACCCACATGGCTTGTGGGGTGGTGACTCTTTCTAAGGTATGGAGAGAGATCTCTAGTTGGTCTTCTTGAGAATTAGGTTCCATAATCAGTGGAGCTTCTTTCAAATCATCTAATATATTTTGATTATCTTCCAAAGATTTAGTTTCTAGAAGAGAGTCCACATCTAGTAGGTAGATATTTTAATCAACACATCGATATCCCCAAGTAAATTTGTTAATTATAACATTGTCTTTTTTTCTATGGGCTCACATCTATGCTTCAATAAAATGTTTGATAAGAGTGGTTCTGGGGGATAGCATTATTTGAGATCATTGTGAAGTTGTATTTTTAAATGGAGAAAAAATGGATTTGAATTATTGTTGAGCTATGATTTTGTCCTCTTCCAATTTATCCAACTCTAGGGATTTCAACATCATGTTGGTCTAGAACATTTTAACTTCAGATCGAATTACATCCTTCAATCCACTAACAAAACAACTCCTAAAGAATTCATCAAACAATCCCTCTATGTGATTGGCTAGTTTTTGAAATTTTGTTTGATATTCCTTCATGATTCTTATTTGGTGAAGTTTAGTGAGTGCTCTAGTGAAGTCATCAAAATCACTAAGGCCAAACCATTATAAAATGAGGGTGAATAAATTGGTCCATATTGGCTCTTCATGAGCCTTGGTATACTAATGATACCATTGAAGGGCTTCAAGATCCAAGTGAAAATATGTAAGTGGGACCTTATTGGCATCAAAAGTATTATACATACTAAAATATTGTTATGTTCAATAGATCCATCTAGTCAGATCTGTACCATGGAATTAAGAAAAATTAAGCTTTAACCCATAAAAATTGTTGGAAGGAGAAAACTTGGTGTCTGAAGAGGACTCTAGATGATGTCTATTGTTGAAGACTAAGGTCGAGAATATTTTTATCAAGATCTTTAATGTGGGTCTTAAGGGACATAATTTCCTCTTTCATGTTTTTTGCTTTTGTTCAGGTTACTACCATAACCCAAATGACATATTTTTTTTACAATGGGTAAGAAAACTAGAGTTAAGACACGTTTAGTAAAGGAATTTTTTAATTTGGGTGAAATCAAAAGGGGAAAAGGGACTTTTACTAATTTATTTGTAAAGTGGGAGTATGATTGATGAAGGTGAGGGCAATTTCAGGAGTGAAAATGGAAAAAATAAAAAATTTATCAAAGAGGGACAAATGAAAAAAAATGGAGATGAACACTGTGGAAATTTTTTGAGGCAAATGAACAAAAACAAAAAAGTTATGGTAAAACTAGAAAAGGGGGGAAATTGAGATTTATGGGAATTAGGAGTGGAATCGATATATGGGACCTCAAGGAAAAAAACATGGAGAATAAAATTTTAGGTGTCCAGATAAAGTTTGAAGATCAATAGGGCTACAGATGGGTAAAAATGGCAAAAAAATGAAAAAATTTACTTAAATTTTTTGAATTTGTTAGGAATATTATGAAATTGATATGATAAGTCTACAAGCCTGATATGGTAGTTTTATGATACTCTATTAGTAATTTATTGAAATTGGTATGGTAAGTCTACTAATACTCTATTCATAATATGCAAATATCTGATATGGTAAATTTTATGATATTCCATAGGTAATATTCTAAAATTGATAGAAATGGGTTCCAAGTTTCAATGGATGCCTAAGGGTTTAAACATATCACTCTGGCCACCAATGCCATTTGAGTGAGTAATTTTCTCCAAAGAAATAATAGCCATGGATTTAGCCCAAAATGATAGCTCTTGGTTTTCCTCATGATTAGGGATTAGTTAATCACGATAGGGTCATTACCCTTTTTGCTAACAGGTCCTATCAATGGGACAACTAATTTAGGGTTCTTGTGGTACTCATAATGATTTTTAGTGATTTTTCCCAATAACTTCCCATATTTATGTGGATGGGTTTTTAACCTGATCCAAAATAGATTATTATGATACATAAAAATACTAAAATGAAATATGCAACAAAATAGAGTTAAGACTTTCTGAAATAAAAAAAAATTGGCCCTGGAAAGTGAAATGATACCATATGAGAGGATCCTCCAACAAAAAATTAAATAAAATGTATGAAATAATAGATTTATATAGTTATTAGAAGCACAAAAATGATTATATTGATCATAGGCTACTTTGAGGGGGAAACCTCCTTTGAGCAAGCTTAATATAATAAATTTGTGGATGCCTTCATTGGCCTCAACACTTATATACTATGTCTAATCTAAACAACCACTACTTCCCATGAATGTGGGATAAATAAAAATGCTCATGGGATGACTTACAAAGCATATGCATCCATATCAACTAATTTTACTAACAAGGTAAAGAGAAGGAGTAGCACAAGTTCCTAACACATTTCTTCCCCACTGTATGTACTAGCTAATTAGGAGTATCATCCTATTGTGCTGACACTACCAACTATGAATCTATAGTGAAAGATGCCACACTGGTGGTCTTGATGATAAGTGTTATATCCTTCACTAATATGGCTACTAATTATTTGGAAGATGTCTTTGCAACCTCTTTCCCATCTATGGGTTAAGTGTCTACATTTGTATCAATGACTTACTACATCTCTATCTCCTTTATGGGGGTTAGGGTTATTATGGAAGTGGAAGATATGGGTGCAGTGGAAATGTATGTGTTTACTAGGTATGTGGGAGATGAAAGTGATACCAATGGAGGAGTAGACACAGGGAGTTATAATTGAGAAACATGTGGGAGTGTGGATTCCAAATCCATGAATGAATCAATTAGTGTTGTGGGGACACTCAGGGTTGATGAAAAGGTGAAAGTGAGGGGAAATGAAGATAAAGTAGTAATTATCACAAGGGTTAGGATAGCCAGTGGGATTTTAGTTAAGATGATTGAATCTGTGGCTATGTACTACTATGTAGTGTTGGTGTTTAATGGGTTGGAAGTAATTATAGGAGGGAGTAAAATTGTGGGAGAGGGAGGAATTGCAAAAGGGGGAATCAGAAGGGAGAACTAATTGTCTAATTGAATTGATTGAACTATTAATAATGGACATATTAACATAGGTAAACTAGTGGGAATGGAAGGTGAAATCACTTGAAGTGAAGGAGGAGTGGATATAGGAGGAGGATGTGTTAAATTGATGGAATGACAAAGATAGGTGAAGGGAGTATTAAAAAGATGGGAATAAATACTATGATTGATATGGGATTGGAAAATATTATTTCTTCAATATTAATTGTATCTTTAAATGAAATTACTATTGGTTGATCTCCTTCTACTCCTTGACTATTTGACTATCCTCTATTGGATTTTGACTTTTATTTTATCTAATGGGAGATCATTGGCCTATATAACTATTTTGGGAGTGATCCACTATTGAAACCCTATAATTTTGATGGTACTCCCTTATCCTTTAGTTATATTAGCTTCTCATTGATGCTCACTATCTCTTTGGTCACCTCGACCCCTTTTTTCCTTAGCCAACTAATTGTTTTATTTATTACATTGGTGGTTTATCCATTAATGAGAAAGATTCAAGAATGGGCCACCTAAATATTGGAAGGGGTTGAGCATAGATTTTATTCTCATAGTAGACCTTGTCTACTAGGGACTCATCATCAACCAAGTCCTTGAGGATTGGTGCCATGTTAAAATCCTTGTTTTGATCAAGGGTCATCCTAGAGTAGTCCTTCAATATTACTTCTTCATCCTACAAGTCCCCCTGTAGTATTCATAATATGGGACAATGGGAATATGTTGAGATTCCTAGTGTACTATTAATGTTGCCATTCACATCATAAAATGGCCTTACCTCCAGATCCCTCAAGTTTACCTAGGTAATTTTAGCCATTGTACACTTTTTTTTTATAAATAAGTGCATGTGTACCTCCCAATGCTAATATAGAAATGATTTCCTACCTTGTATTTGCTAGATAACAACTGTGAGTTTTAACTAGTTACCTCACAAGTTCCATTAATTCACATTTGTCACTCACATACCTTGGGAGGGTCTAAGTATAACCACTAAATCTACATACTCTGATGTATGAGTATGTGGGTAACTGGATGAAATAATATCCTCAGTTGGTAATGTTGGAAGTGGTAGCATTAGAGAATATCTTATGTTGTATCTCTTTATCAAACATGACTATGATGGAATAGAATAATGTATCATTTAACCTTCTAAAGTGCTTCTTACTAGCCTTAAAAGTGAGGTCAAGGTAATAATTAGAAACTTTGTTTGCCTAGTCAGCTACTGTGTTTAGTCCTGGGAAGGCTCTCCATTTGGATAACATATAAAATAGATAAGAAGTCATATATAACTTCCCTATATTTTGGACTTCCATCAATTACTTGTGGATGGAGTCACTAATAAACTTTGTGTAGTGGATGTATTTCTTTTTCTATTAGATTACCCATATATATTGATACATCTAGTCTTGAAAGTTCTTCACATCAAGGTTACCTATGATTCTATATAGAAATATTATTAGATCACCTACCTCATCCTTAAAATCAATTCTCGCCAATGTTTTAGGCAATCTGGTGTATGTATCCCTAGGGGTCCTTAGCCATTATTTATTCATTACCCTTTGACATCTAGTTTTATTGTCTTGATAAAATTTATTTGAGGGCTCTAGAGGTATTTATAGGTAACTCTCATATTCAAGTATCAAGAACATGGAGTCTATGAAGTCTGGGTCTAGGTTTAGAATCCTTTCCAATTTATCATTCAGTACCTCTCTCTTATAAGCATCATAATGCTTTGATAGTGATTACCAACTCAAGGCTCTACATATTCAAAGGGACAGCTACTACTTGAGGTATCCCACAATCTTAAATTCTCTAAATCTAATTATTTTTGAATTCAACATTTACTCTGGTCCAAAAATCACCTAGGTCAATGTGACCTAGGTTTGTGTATGTAATCTTGTTTGTATTAGATGCAAAACTAAGAGTGACACTAGGTCCTTTAGATTTAAACTTCATCTCTTTCCTAGACATAGATCCTGGTGTTTCTCTTAATTTATGCTCACTTCTTACTTTTAGAAGAAGATAAGAAACTAGTAATAAGGGTGTGGTATAACTACCTAGCTTTTGATGTACACATAATCCAAATGAGTATGGAGAGCTCCTGTTTGTCTTGGAAGGAATAGCTTATAGATAATAAAGTACTAACAAAAGGGGTTGTTAGCAAGATAGTTAGGTGAACTACCTAATGTGAGGTAGATCCAAGAAGTGTGAGCTTGATAAGAGGATATCAATCCACTCTTTGATAATAATTAAGTTGCAAATGATAAAAGAAATATAATTGCATCAAATAATAGAAAGTACTTAAATGAAATACAAGAAGATTATAAATGCTTGATAGAGAACATGAATAAATATAGTAAAAATGGGCCAATACTAGTGCTAAAATAGATCAGGTCAGGTTCAAAAAATAAGGTAGGGGTTTGTGAATAGGCAAGGACATATAAATTTAGATTTGGCTAGGGTAAGAGGTTAAAAATAACTTATTATTTCTTACCACAGTGACTGGTGATGGTTAAGCTAACCATTGGTGGTTGGGTAACCATTGATGGTTGGAGATGACTATTGAAGGTTCTGATAACCATCAATAGTTGCCTATGGATTTATAAAGGTATTTATAAAGAGTTACATAATAGGTGACTAATCAAATAGGGGTTTGGTTAAGGATAGGAAACTCAAAATATAGGTATAGTAAAGGTTTGATAGGGAGAGAGGTTAGAAACCAAGATAACAAAATAAAACTATAAATATACCTATTTCTTGCTAAATGGTTGATGGTTGGAGTAATTTTGGTAGAGTAATGATACTTTGCCTTGAGATAAATTTTGGTAGAGGTTCAAATCTCTATTATTTTTACTGAATTACTAAAAAAATGCTGGCTCACTGGAATCTTGAATAGCTATGTGCAAGAATGTTTGTGATGATCCATTTTACCTTCTACTCCCCTCCTTTTATAGGTGAATAAATATGGAAGATAGAATGTTGGTTTGTTGATTTTAATGCTTGGGAGTTTATTATCAATGGTCAAGGTGGATATATTAAATTTTGTTATATTATCTTACACAACTGATATTTGTGTAAGAATGAGGAGGACCTAACTGTCGACAATCATCCTAACCATCAGTGGTCAAGTGTTCAAAGGAAAAAGGGTAAAAGTGGGTCAAAAGAGTTGGGTCAAGTTCAGCTAGTAAGTTGGTGAGTTTAGTTAACTAGGTAGCTAATTAGACTCAAGGTTTGATGGGTTGGTTAATGGGTCAAGAAGGGTTAGGTGGTCCCTATGGTATTTTGAGGCATTTTAACATCTAGTATGGTTTTCTAGTGTCTACATTTTGCCTCTTTTTATTATACAACTTTGAATCAACAAGCTAAAAAATAAAAATGGATTGCTTGGTTGAAGGTATATTTACCTTGAGTATGGGAGGAGGTGTTCCCCTTAAACTAGGAGTTGATGAGGTGAAACCAAAATTTAGTTGGGTTTTTATATGTGGTATATGGTGAGTCATGAGGTTGGTGATAAAAAATATGGTTGGGCATTTGAAGCACAAACAAGCACATAAAATGTGACTAAATGTGATAGCTAAGATCACACATAGACTAAGGTTGCCAATATTGGTAAAAATAAGGGTGTTTTTATAGGTAGCTGAGGTAGGAAATGCTCCTTTGAAAAACACAAATATTCTGGTTGTGCACTAATATGGTAAGGTTGGTTGGTGTGGTTAAAAGGGGCTAAAGCAAGGTCATCACAAAATATGTGATTAATTGGGTCAAAATATGGCCAAAATTAAGGTGGACATGATTTAATGGCTGGGTTGAGAAGGGTAATCTATAAAAGTTCAATTTTTGGTATGGGGGAGAAAGGTTATCTCTAAAAATTTGGTACTTAGGTGTAGATGCCTAAAAAAATTTAAATGTGATACCCTAATTGTTGATGGTCAAGTGTTCAAAGGTCAACTATAAATCACCATAATCATAAATAGTCAAGGGGAAACCCTAAAAGGCTAAGGATAAAAAGGCAAAAAATAAAAGGCATTGTCACTTTTGACTTGTTGACTCTGAGCTTTCCATGCCTTCAGTGATTTAGTGATTTGGATTTTTATTGTGAGAGGTTTGACTGAGTGGCTACTAACATGGTTATTATCAATTAGGTGGAGGCATGTGTTTGAGGTGATTTAGTTAGGACTGAGATGCAGGGTAGATGAGGACATAATCAAATAGTTGGATGTGGACTCCATCCTTGACAATAGTCAAAGAATGAGGTAGGTGATGTTTTGAATTGATAGATTAGTTGATTTGGAGTTTTGAGTTTGAATTTGTGTTTTTCGGTTAGCTTGAATAGGGTTTTGGGGTTTTTGACCTAGTTTTAGGTTTTGATTATGATTGGAAAAATTAACCAATGAAATTTGAAATTGATGGAATATTTGTGATGGGGGTAGGTTATAGGATAGGATTAGGTAATTTAGTTATTGAATTTTTTTTGTTTTAAGATTTTTTAGGTAGGTAGGGTTAGTTTTTTACCATAGGTAGTCACATATAGTGACCATTAGTGGTTAGACCTAACCATCAATGGTTAGACATGATCATCGATGATCGATCACTAAAGAACAAAGGTCACTTGACCATCAGTGGTCATAGTGACCATTGGTGATTGAGTGTTTGGGGAAGGTGGGTTGATAAAAAAAAGTTAGGAAAAAGGTTTTAAAGGGTTAAAATGCTAATTTTAGGCAAGGATAGGATGATTTCCAAGTAGGATTGATGTGTTAGAATGGTTGTGGGTTAGAGTTGGAATTTTATGGGTGAAGGTAGATGTTTTTAATAAAAGAGTTAGATGGTGGTGTGATAGGTTAGGGTAGGTGTTAAAATGTTTGTGGGTGAGAGTAGATGTTTTTTATACAAAGAGTTAGATGTTGATTTTATAGGTTAGGGTAGGAATTAAAATGTTTGTGGGTGAGGGTTACTGACAAATGCTAGAGGTAAATCTATAGAGCTAATGGTTTTGGGTTAGTATTAGAATAGGTGGATTTAAGTTGATAAAGATGTTAATGTAGGTAGAATTATTTGAAATGAATGGAAATGATTAATGGAAAACTAAACATGCATGCTAACTTTGATTTTTTGTAGGTATGAGATCAAATCTAGATGAGGGATTAGCTTCCTAGGATATTTGTGAAGGTTAATGGAGGGATGACTTAGGATTATTAAAAACACATGGGGGAGTTCAGCCTTGACGCTATGAGATATTACCAGTGCTTACCATGAGATGTAGTGATGATGATGGACCTCATCGACAAATGGGATCTAGCCATGAACACCTTTCTCTTATGGACAAGAGAGATGACCATCCTACTAGAGGATGTTTACAAGATCACATGGTTGCCCATTTAGGGGGAGCTGATTTACCATGTTGAGAGTGAGGAGAGGGATGAGTAGATGGATCTCATATATGGTGAGGAGTGGGGCCTTGATTTTTGATATGTCATTGGTTTTATTTATGAGCCATTATACTAGAGGGATTCAGATGAGAGGCATTTGATGACTATGATGATGATTTTAGTGTCCTGTTTTGCATTAATAGATTTGAGTAGTCAGTGGCTTCATTATCTTCTTTTGGGAGTGTGGGTAAAGATGTTTCTTGGTAGGATAATGTTTAGGTGGGAAATAATTTTGTTGGTCTAGATATACAAGGATCTTTGGGCATTTCAAGCACACATGAGGTATAATATTAGCATGGGGTTTATGTTCCATTGTTGGGCATATGAGCATTTTAGGGTTCTAAGATTGTTGGGGCTACCATGGGAGGCCTATGCCTAGATGGATTTTAGAGTGGGTTTCATGTGATGGAGGGGGGATTATGCATTGATAAGAGCTAGAGGAGGGGAGAGAGATATTGACTAGTTTAGAGATACATTGGAGGGCTTAGTTGTGGGTGATGTGGTTTGGAGGTTGTATGTTGGATTTACTAAATGGGCCCTCTATAGCTATCATACATTGTCATTATAGAGATGAAGATGGATCTATGGGAGGAGAGAGGGTAAGAATGAGCTCATCCCATTTGATAGATTTTTTAGGTATTTTAGCTTAGTGCAAGGGATTTTAGGTCCATTTTTAAGATACAAGAGGGAGGATGATAAGTTTTTATAACTCAAGCCACAGTCAAAGGAAGTGGTCTTAGAGTATGAGGAGATGATTATTAGATTAAGAGTTGATTATGATAGTTTTTTCTATGGATATATAGCATGGTACTAGGACCTGTATGTAGTGGTTGATTTTGGATGGGATGATGGGAGCTGGCAAGCCATGGATGTAGATTTAGTTAGTGGAGGTCCAAAGGTATAGGTACAATCTAGTGGCCCTAATAGATAGGTAGGAGTAGTAATAACTACTAAATAGGCATATATTATAGATTTATAGGGATAGGTGGCCACATTGTAGGGCTAGATTATGACTTTATAGGGTCAGGTTACCATTATTATAGGTGAGCGAGATCAGGATAAGACCTCCTGAGGTTTGGTGACCTAGGAGAGGGACACCTTGAGATAAAGGGTTGAAGTAGTAGTAACACTAATAAGACCATTGGGTACTATCTTGATAATGTGGTACTTATCCATAATGGAGGATTTGAGGTATTAAAAGGACATAATTCTAGCATAGTGTCTTGAACAACCCCAATGGGGTGAGTACAGAGCGAGTTTAGTAGGTGGAGCAACTATGGTGACTCTAGGTCAATGGGTTGTTTCAGTTGGTGGATAGATAGGCATACCAAGAGGGCCAAAACCATATGGTAGTTATAGTGTAGGTATAAGAAGGGCTAGTGGTAGCAGTGCCCCAGGGGCATGATGTGATATGATAAGATATATAGGTATAGTTGTACATGATTTTGATACCAGCCTACATGTTGGTGTAGTGAGATGTACATGTTTTGATACACACACACACACACACACACACACACACACACATATTGTTACATGCATTATTTTTTTTGATGACATGATGTATATGATGTTCATGATGTAATTTATGTATAGATGGTTCATGGTTTACATGTTTTGATGTTTTATGCTTTATGATTATGAGATGTAGACTCATTAACTTAGGCATGTGATGATTTATGGATGATGTTTATGATTATAGATGGTTTGATTATGATTATTGATGTGGTTTATGATATGATGTTATATGATGTGATTTATTTCATTGATTATGGATGTGATTTTTGATGAAATCACATAAATTAAGTTAGATTAAAAAACTAGATGTGGTAAAAGATATGAGAATAATGATACATATGTCTACATGAACCAATGATAAGGATAAAGAAGAAGCATGATGCTCTTTCATTGGTAAAGACAAAACAAAAAATAGAGTCAATTTGACTTTAGGAACATAAAATTTTAAATTTCTTTGCATTAACATGCTTTGGTTGATAAAAGGTGTCTTGATCACATTGTGTCAAGTAAGCTCATAATCCATTGATTTATAGATGGTATAAGGGTGAGGTAGGTGGTAGGTGAAGGGTAAATGGGTGATAGGTAAGATAAAATTATGTGGGTTAGTTGTACCCTTCTATAGGTGACATATGAAGCATATTAGACAAGTCCATGTCTTTATGCAAGGTGTAGATTGATCGATGCCAAAAGTCTACTAATGTTAGATATGAAAGTTGATTATAGCTTCCTTGGGATAGCTTGTTCTAATTTTGATATAGGGTCTTTTGTTATTGTTTTTGTTTTGAATGTTTATGAAGTTGATTAATATGGGAAGCTTCAAATGATTGCTTTGACCCATTTAACTTAGCCATCCTTCAAGGGAGTGGTCTAAGTTTGGGTTTGTTTATTTGGTAGTTGTCCTTTAAAGGAGCAGTCTGCAATGATAGAGATATGTGACAAAAGTGATATTTTGGTATCCCAATTATTTTAATGTTTAGACATGGACTTTTCTATATAGGCTTATAGGTTTACCTTTATGAGGGCAAAAATTTAGCACAAAAATTTAATGATAGGTGAAAGGATTGGTTTTGAGAGACAATAACCATGGGATTCCTTTTGGATTAGAGAAAAAAAATATCTATGAGAACCATGTTATGGGTAGAGTCATGGTACCCATATTTAATATTAGGCTATGAATATGATGGTTAATCACATGGTTTTATGTTGTAATCAATTATCCTTAAAGGGAAATAGATATGTAAGTGAAGGTAAAAATCTCATAAATCAAGGGATAAGCTTAAGTTAGATAAGATGAAAATGTGAAGCATTGAGAGGTGCAGGTTCTAGTTTGCCTTTGAGAGAGTACAAATGGTTAGCTCCTAATCCATACTTGTGGGTTATTATGTAGGGTCCAAGCTAATTGAAAGCAAACTTTCTTCTTTTTCTTTTCTCCATATTTGTTACATGTTGGTTTTCCTTTAGGATGAGGTCTCTAATATTGAACTCTCATTATTTTATATGTTTTTTTATAAGTGCACTTAATTTACTCTTGGTAGACATGAAGATGGTTAAGCATGAATAAGAAATGTTCATCAAGTAGTTTAATTCAGGATAGACATTCTTGATGATAGTCACTCTAAAAAATGATGTCTTGCAAGGATATGCAAAGATAAGGAATATGGACTTTGAGAAGCCATACTACCTCTACTTTGAAGACTAGAAAAAAGGGGTAGCACCTATAGAGGTTTGAATGCTAGTGTGATAGGCTCATAAAGTGAAAGGGATGTGCAAATGCCAATCCTAACCTAAAACACTGACTACTTTGGTTAACATTCTGTTAAGGTTTTTGTTAGAGGCTTTTGCCTATCTATTTGTTTATGGATAGTAAAGCAAGGAAAAGCTTAACTTGATTCCAAATGCATCACAAAGACCTTGAACTTGTTTATTTTTGAAATATTTTATATTATTGGTGATGATCTTATAGGGAACATAGAAATGATAAATGATATGATGATTGATGAAGTTTAAAATCTTATCAAATTTGGTTGAGATGAGAGGAATAGATTCCACCTATTTGGTGAAATACTCAGTGGTGGTGATGATGGATTGGTATCATTATGAAGAATGAGGATTTATTTCCATAATGAGATCAAGTCCCCATTATGAGAAAGGTCAATAGTCTTTGGATACTTGAAGGCTATAGGTAGGTGCATGATGTAAATTGGCATGTTGTTGACATTTAACATAATTATTCACATAATCATAGTAGTCCTAGTTGAGGGTGGCCAATAGTATTCAAGGTGAAGGCTATGTTTAGAAATAGTTAAACCACTAAAGTGTCCCCCACATATTCTATCATGTGTTTCCTTGATAGCATGGGAAGCTTCATGACTATGTAGACAATGGAAAAGGAGGTCATCAAATCCATGCTTGTAAAGGATTTACCCTAGTATGGTATAACGAGAGTTACTCTAAATAAAATCTCTTTAGGCATTCTTAGAGAGGTTGGGAGGAATGATATCGAGGTTGAGATAGTTGAAGGTTTGCTCATACCATATGTCTGATGGAGATGATTCCACACTAAAAATGGTAGGAAGGTTAGAATGGATATAAGAGGGTGTGATAAAGTGATGGATTGTGACAAAGAGTTTATTTTTGGTAGTTTGAGATGGGATTTGGGAAGCAAGGGAAGCCATTATATCTATGAACTTATTAGTAGATCATGGCATAGACTAGATAAGGTAATGATAAAATGATGCTAAGATTATATCTACTAGTTGTTTGTACTTTTTCAAGACATCATTCTTAAGTTATTAGCATTATTTGACCTAGTTGACCACATGTTGAGAATCACCAAGACACTAATGGTATTATTTACCAAGGCTAAAGTAGTTTGGAGACCTATCACTAGGGCTTCATAATCAACAATATTGTTAGTGCACTCAAAATAAATTTTGAAGTAAAGGGAAAGAGGTTCACCATTGAGGGGAATGAGAATAACTCTAGCACCCCCACCATAATGGCATTTGGAGCCATTGAATAACATGGTCATTTGGTAGGTGGGGTCCTCCTAAGAAAGTGTCACAATGGAATCATCTAGAAATGCAAGTGGAAGTGGTTAGTTATCTGGTAAAGGATATTTGACCAATTGATAAATAATGACTTACCCTTTAATCAAATTTTATTAGAGGAACACAAGGTCAAAATCAGCTAAAATCATGAGCCACTTAGCCATAGATTGGTTTTGCTATGGTTTAAAATACATGTACTTGAGGGTGTTAGTGTTAGTGATGAAAAAAAAATTGTGATTAAGAAGGTAATGATGAAGTTTGGAAGGCACAAAGACTAAAGAGAGATAAAGTTTCTCAAAATGAGTGTACCAAGGTTCATACTCTATAAGTGTTCGACTTATGTAGTTGACAACTTACTCTTTATTTTGTTTATCATGGTGAGTGAGCATTTCACCTAAGGAATGGTTAGTGTAGGAAATATAAAGGTAGAAGGGTTGGTCCTCTTTAGGAAGGGTAAGAATAGGTGGAGAAATAAGATACTCTTTGAGTGAATCAAAGGCTAGTTGGTAGTCTTTAGTCTACTTAAAAGATGTATCTTTCTTGAGAAGATGATGAAAGGGTTGACATCTATCTGATAGCTGAGAGATGGAGTGATAAATGGATTAGATATTTCCATATAGGCTATAGAGTTACTTGAGGTGGGTTAGAGGTGTCATATCAAAAATTTCTCTAACTTTGATAGGGTCTACCTTGATTCCTTCGAGAGAGATGACAAAGATAAGGAGATTTTTAGATAGGACCCCAAAAATACATTTCTTGAGGTTGAGTTGGATGTGGAAATGGATTAGGTGGTTAAAGATGATGGTTAGAATGGCTAGATGATCCTTGTGATGTTTGGATTTCTCAAGGAAATCATCTACATAGTCCTCTATGATTTTATGGATGACATCATGGAAGATGTAGGTTATTACACACTAGTAAGTTACTTTAGCATTGTTTAGACCAAATGGCATGACCCGGTAGCAAAAGCTACACTATGAGGTGATGAAATAAGTTTTATAATGATATTTGGGGGAAATCAAGATTTAATTATATCTTAAGAAACCATCTATTAGAGATAACATCTCGTGGCCAGCTGTAAGATCAATAAGTTGGTTATGCTAGGCAAAGGGAAGTCATCTTTTGGGCAAGTGAGGTTGAGGTCATAGAATTCAATATAGAGGGAAAATACACTTATGGCCTTGGCAATGGGAATGATGTTATAAACCCATTGAGGATAATTGATGGGTTGGATAAAGTTGACAGAAAATAGATGTTGAAGTTCTTTGACTAGAAGGGAAATATAAGGGTGTATCCTATAAAGCTTTTATCAAATAGGTTTAGAATCAAGATGGGTGATAATGTTGTGGAAGGAAATGGAAGGGTCAATTTTAGGCATATCCTAATAGGACAAAGAAAATTTTATGCTTCAATAATGAAGGAAGGAAGGGTAATCTTGTTACTCTATGGAATCTAAGGATTAACCAATCTTGACAATGCGAGGGTTATCCTAAGTACCCAAGTTGACATTAATAGTGGATTAATTCAACATGGTTTAGTTCTTAGGAGGAAGGGATTTATGGATAGAATAATCCCCACCACTGAGGTAGGAGAGAATGGAATTATCATCCTAATGTTGGATGGTGTTGATGGTAGGAGAATCATTTTCTACCATTTAAGGATGAGTGAGAGGAAGGGTTTTAGTTTGGCCATCCTTTTGATAGGTCAGGGGGCCTTAACTAACAATATTGACTAAAAAAATATAGGAAGAATGGTTAAAAAATACTTGAAATTTGAAGGAGATAAGGTTGGTGAGGATGGGATGTCTTCCTCGATGGTGGTGATGGGTTTTAGTGAATCAGTGGGTTCTTCAGGTGGTATGAACCCAAGGTGAAATAGTTCATGAGTTTTTTGAGTTTTGATGGAAGATATATCAGGAGCTTCATGTTCATAATGGCCTAGGCCAAATCCCTTCTAAGCACACCTATGAAGGTATATTTTTGAAAATTCTAGTTTATCAAGATAGGAAAATTCAAAGCTAAATGGTCAGATGGTAGACGTAGTGGTGGAAGCAAGAAGTGGATGATTAAGTCCCCCATAAATTAAGTTGGTTTGATGGTTGGGAGGCCCAAAAGGGATAATGGTCCTAATTTTTGGGGTCATAAATAGGATCATGGTCTATATTCCCATACTCTTTAGGAGTAGGGAAAGCATCTAAGTCTATAAAATGATACTCCCTTAGTGAGAGACATTAGAATGTGGGTTCCAACGGGTCCTCTATGGGGATTTAAGAAGGGATAAATGAGATAGTTTAAGCTTCATCAATGGTAGGGGTGGATTTATTATTGGTTGGTGGTGAGATGGATGAGGGAGGAATAAGAACATAATTGGGATGATATGTCATGTTGCAAGATTCAAAGGGACTAGAATAAACTTCTATGGTAACAACTTCACCTTTGTGTTTAAATTTGACACATCGATATAAGGTATATGGGACATAACTCATGGTGTGTATTCAAGGGCATATAAGTAAGATGTTATATTGGAACTCACCTTCTATAATGTAAAAGATTTTTATAATTATGTGAGGTCCCAAATAGATATAGAGGATGACTGTCCCCAAGCTAGTGTCCATAGTATCATTGAAGGAGTAGAGGGCCACTACAGTTTTTGATATGATATTCTTAAGTAATTGTAGTTGGTCATAAGCATAGGAGGAGATAATGTTAATGATATCTCCTCAATAAATAATAATAATTTTGATGTGATTTTGGTTAATATATATAGTGATGAAGAGGGGAAGATCAGGATCTTTAGAATGAACAAAAGGTATTTTTGAATCCTGAAAGGTGACAAAGGTAGAAAGTTAAAGCACTCTGACAAAGGATGTAATTGGTTGAGGTTCTTATAGTTAAACCTATATTGATTTCAAGGCCTCTAATAATGCTTGATGATGATGGGGTGAGGTGTTGATTAGTTTGTAAAGGCTCATCTTCATCAGTGTTTGGTGAAATTGTTTTAGCATTACTCACTAGATGGATTTAGAAGGGTTGGAGGGAGAGGCACCCAATATGGATATTTTGGGTTTTAGTGAAGGTGAAGGTAAACGTAAAGGTGAGGGTGCTTAGGTTTAGTTAGAAGGTTGAGGGGTGGAAGGGTATGTCCATGGTATGGACACTTTTTCCTTTCCCTTATCCTTTTATTGGGCTTAATATCAGGTAACCATATAGATAGTGTAGATTAAGGGAGGTGTTGGGCTAGATAGTTTCTTTGGTTCCTCCTTACTTTTATATGAGTGTGAAAGATTAGGTAAATGCTGGGTAAGTTTATTTGGTGGTTGGGTTGGTAATGGGCTCAAGGGAGGTTCATTTGATAATAGATCATCCTCATCCCATTGGATATGGACAAGTGCTTAGAGAGATTTGTAGTTCTCCATGTCATGTCTAGGTGTCATATGGTACAAATAGATCAAATTTTCATTAAAAAAAGATGGTTTAAGATGTGAAGGGTTAAAAGGTATAATTGGTGGTAGGCTTAAGGAAGAGGTTTGGAACAACTTTTACAAAATGGTCAAATAATATTAGAATAAGGGTGTTGAGGGTGTTGGGTTCTTAGTTTTAGGAGTGGGAGCCTTATTATAAGAAGGCTTCACCATAGAAGTTGTAGGTGGTGGAATGGTCTTAGTAGGTGGTTTTGCTTGGGATTGATTGGTTACAATTAGTTTTGAGGTGGAAGATTTAGAGGTAGATGATGAAGGTTTGATGATAGGTGGGAAGGTAGATATCAATAGGTTAGTTAAGAATGATTGGGATTTTGATGATTTGATGGAGGTAGGTGTACGTAGATCAAAAGGAGAAGGTTTACTATATGAAGAATAGGTAGTTTTAGGAGGGTTCACCTTATTAGTATAAGGATGAGCTCTTGGGATGGTAGAAGGATGGCATCTTAAGATAGATGGTAAGAGGGAAGGATGTGGTATAGCTCTAGTTTGAGGTGGTAGTTTAGGTGGTTCCACCTTCTTAGTTTTTTGGATTGGGGTTTTATTTGGTGGAATAGATGGGATTAAGTCCAATTTAAAAGATGGATGAGTAAGGCTAGGTGTAGGAAGAGTTCCTATATTCTTGATGGGTTTGGTTAGAGTGGCATAAGGTGATTTGACAATTTTAGATGGAAGTGGGTTGGATGGTTCTCCTATGGTTTTTGATGAAGAAGTGTTTGAGGAAGGCATTGAGGTAATGAATTTTTGATGGTGGATGCAAGTGAGGTTAAAGGTTTAGTTTTTTTTTGGTAAGGGATCCCAAGACAGTGCCAAAAGGTGGCTCTATCTAGGTTAGGTTGAGATGTAAACTCTAGACTTTGGACTAATTTAGAAAAAATCTTGTAAATGGGTTTGATTCTTTGGTCATTAGTTTCAAAGTTTAAGTCCATGGTAATGGTTTTTTCACCTATGTTATTAATGTAAGGTTATAAGATTTGGTAGGATGTTTCCTTCATGAAAGGTGTAGGTAAGGTGATCTCTTCTTTTGGGATGGTTCTCAAAGAGAGAATGGGTGGTTCTAGGGTAGGGGAGGAAGGTGTGATGGCCTCATGTGAAGGGATAGAGATGGTTATTTAATTTTTTTGGATGTATAAAGGAATGGAGGGTGATTCCATTACTTTAATGAGTGGAGTGGAGGAAGAGGTGGTTGATGTAATGGTTGCCTCCTTCAATATTTATATCAAAGGAGATGTGGATAGGTCCATGGTCTCATCAAGTAAATAAAGAGGGGTGGTTGCTTCTTTTTTTGGGTGTCCAAAGGAATAGAGGGTGATTCCACCACTTTAATTAGTGTAATGGAGGAAGAGTTACATGAGGTAATGATCTCCTTAATGATAAGTTCACTAATAATGACATTTATTGTATGGACCTCCCAAGCGTGAAATGACTCCGGTTTATTATCATCATAGTTGGTAAAAGGGGAATGGTTAGTAAAATGTTTATGAAAGATGTAAATGGACTAATCTGGGGGTGCATTGGGATTATTAAATACAAGTTCTTCCTTATCAATCATGTTTTGGGCAATGGTCTTAAAGGTGTTGCACCTACTAACATCATGTCTAATGACATGGTAAAAAGAACATAGATCGTTCCCATTGTACCAACCAAGTGTAGGGAGAGAAGCATAAAATCATTGGGAAGGTTTTATTGGGGGAAGTTGTATAATGTTTATTTTGAGTAATTTGTCCAAAACTAAAGCATAAGACTCCCCTATCAGAGTTTATTATTTTGGGGAAGCTCAATTTTGGTTTTGGTTTTATTGGTTAAAATAATTAGATGAATTGGTTGGGTTAGGTTGGTTGATAGTTGGAGGTGGAGTAGTTTTAAGGACATTCAAGTTTGTATATGCCTTTGGTTTGGTATTGGTATGGTTAGTTTGATTGGTTATTTTGGTTGAGGAAGGGTCATTGGATTTAAATCTAGAAGTTTTGTTCTGTAGTTTCAATTTTCCCTCTTCAATGGCTCTAATGTCTAATTTTCATTCCATGGTGAAATCCTCATCAAAAGTCCTAAAATTTTGAAATTGAAGAGTAGGAAAAATATGTTTGGCACAAAACCAAGAGAAGAGTTAGATCAAATCAGGTTGGTTAAAGAGAAATAAATTTGGTTGATAAGACCTTCATCTAGCTACAAAATTTGCAATTGATTCATCATCAAATTACCTAACGGAGTGGAGGTTGGTAATAGAAACCATTTTAGATATATTGACTGAGAAATGATCTAAAATGATTTGGTCTAGTTCGGAAAAGGAAAAGGAAAAGATGGAGTTCTTGGTTAGAGCACTATACCAATCTAAGGTTTGTCTAGATAAAGACATGGGAAAAGTATGAAGGAGAAGAGCATCATCATATGTAATCAAATATAAAGAATGGTGAAATGCTCTCAAGTGTTGTTGGCGGTAACTTGGAAAAATTGGGTAGTTCTCATTAAGGAGGATAAGATCGGATAGGGATGGATGGATGGATATGTTTATCATAGATTTGATCATAAGATAAAAGGTTATGAGCCCCAGAAATAGATGACTCTAGGTTGGATATTTTATCCATTAACATTTTGACCAAATATATTTAAGGTTGGGAAGCTCCATAATTGTGGGGTAAGTTTGGTTGAGGTTGGGTGGTAGTAATATATGGATAAGTGGTATAAGGTTGAGAAGATACCATATATTGGTATGTTGTCATTAAAGATTGGGATGGTGTCACATAAGGGTTAATAGGCACAAAAGGTTGGGTAGAAGGTGTTATATATCCTTATGGATTAGGAACATATTGGTAATATGTCATGGGTATTTTTTGAGGGATTGATATGGGTTGATTTGGAGGTATGGATGGGTTGGTAGTTGGTTGGGGTTGAGTGGTAACTCTTGTGCTAATAGATGGAAGGGTAAGAGGTATGTAAAGCACCAAATTTTTAAGAGGGGTGGAAATTGGTGGGTTGGTAGTGCTAAGGGGATTGATAGAAATAGGGGTAGAAGATTAGCCCATTGTGTATGAGTTATGGGTAAAAAGAGGTGAGATTTCCCCTATGTTGGAGGTATTGGTTGGTGTAGGGTGTGCTTGGATATTGGTTGGGATGTTGGATTGGGTTTGGGTGGTGGTAATGGATGGGATATTTCTATAAGAAGATGCTTGGGTGATCATAGGTTGGGTATAGGTAGCACCAACCATAAGATGGGGAGGTATACCATAAGGTGGATCTATAGGAGGAACCAAATTAATAAGGGTGTAGTGAGTTAAGGTTTTGAGGTAATGTTGGAGGGCCATGGGGTTATTATAAAGGAAGGTATCAAAATCCACATCACCCTTGACAACTATTTGAGGCATGGTAGGAGGAAGAGAAAGATGAGGAGAACTCTCAATATCTAAGGTATACTCTATAGAAGAAGAGGAAGAGGAAGATGGTGGTTCTTGGTTGGTTTTATTCCTCAATTATTGTCTAGTAAAGACCATGTGAGGAATAGAAAAGAAATGATGAAAAGCTCACAACTCAAACACAAAGCAAGAAAAAAGGAAAAGAATCTCAAGGCAATCCAAAAATACACTAAAGTGCATTTAAAACTTAGGATTGTTTTTAGATCACTTTTGGTTTATGCCTTAGAAAGTGTGAAGAGTAAATTTATTTTGTAGATTAGGTACTAAAGAGCAAATCTAAGGTTGGTTTCAGGTATTAAAGGCTCTAAAAAAGAATCTATATTTAACATCAATATGTGGCTTGATATTGGGGCCTACCCCCTCACTTCACACATCATAGTGATAAGGGTATAATGTTCTTAGCCAAGATATATTGAGTTTCAGAGTTTATACTCAACTAAAGAGTTGAATTGGTTCTCCCCTTGGTAATGACCTCTAAGTGGAATTATCGAGAAAGGGTAAGGTTAGTGATAGGCGATGAAATTCTAGTTGAGCCTTGTCCCAAGATTATTTTGATGTGTTGATTGATTATGTGGTTTGGTAAAGTGTGTGATAACAAGAGTGAAACTACAATTGATTACTTTGATTTTAAGTTAATTAGATGAACTAAAAAAAGTAAGAAATCAATGTATGCAATATATATTTTAAGCCCAAAAGAAATTTTAGCTTTCATTATATGAGCATACAATAAAGGAAGAAAGGGGAACCTAGATGATGCTAGCATCCCATTGGACCTGCTAAAATGTTTCTCTTAATTTCTGCACTTTGACCTCCACATTCCATGGAATAGTTTGACTCTTTTAAAATGGGAAAGTAGAACTCAAGTAGTAATTTGAAACTTTGTAAGTTATAATTTGTAGTTGGAGTTTCAGATTCTGTAGAAAGTGTGGTTAGCAGGAAGTAGAACTTGAGTTGCAATTTGTAACTTTAAAAGTTTCAAATTACAACTATAATTCTAGTTTCCATTTGGAGTGTTGCATATGAAGTGGAGGTTAGGAAGAAATTTTCAAGTTTTTAAGTTACAAATTGCATTTCAATCTCTAGTTTTTATGGGTGTGTAGTTTGTGGGAAGTGGAACTTAATTTGTAATTTTAAACTTTGCAAGTTATAAATTTATATCAGGGTTTCAATTATTGGGAGGCATGTGTTATGTGAGAAGTGATGGTTGGGAAGCAATTTAAAAGTTTACAAGTTGTAAATTATAAACCAATCTCTGGTTTCTATGAGGCTAGTGCATAGTGAGAAGTGGATGTTGGGAAGTAATTTGAAATTATGGAAGTTACAAATTGTAAACTAATCTTCAATTTTCACTAGCTAGATGTTTAATAGGAAGTGGATGTTTGGAAGTAATTTACAAGTTTTCAAGTTACAAATTGAAATCCAATCTTTGGTTTCTATCGGCTTAGGGAAATGAGTGTCTTGGGTCATTTTAAGGCATTTTTACAAAAAATTAATGGGAATCCCTTAGGGTAATTGACATTTTAACATTTTTGGGACAAAATATCAACAAGACTCAATAAGTGAAACATATTCATGACATACCTTGTTCAGACCCTATAGATTTAGTCACATACATAGTTCTAGGTAGTCAGTCCTAAAGAGATGAAATGGAGTTATATAGAGTTGAGTTGAGGACTTTGAGATATTTATATTATGGTTAGGGACACATAAAAACACTCTATGATGTTATAAATATTTGATAGTGAGTGAAGGAGGTGAAAATAAATAGCTAAGTTATGACAGTTAACTAGGCTTAAGAACCTTAGGCCTATAGCAAATACATGTAGCAGATGTTTGATGAAGGAATATGGTTAGAGAACTATTGAAATGTGTAAAGGGGGATGTCATAGACCCCATTGAGGTTATGGGAGCCTAAACTAAACTCAAGAAAACTATCAATAACTCAATTTTTATTCAAACCTTCTTGCATTTCTTGGTACAACTCAAAGATGCATGGGACCTTGTACTCCTATGGAAAGTTAGCCACCCTGGTGAAATTCCATTTTGTGGAATTGGTATGAGGATTCATGCTTCCATCTTTATGAACTATCATTAAGAATCCAAAGCACTTCTAAGCTACCTAAGAGATCCATAAGGACCTGATGAGAGAGAAATTAGATTTCATACCTAAAAATGGATCATAAAAACTTGAAACCACCCATAACATGTTAAATATTCCCCTGAGCATCATCCCATGCCATTGGGTGCTAGACTATATAAAATTTTATGGATTAAGCCTAAAAATATTAATTTTTAATAGAATATAGGTATGTACAAGTTGTTATATCTTCAAATCTGGAATGAAGAATAAGGATGAGGTTGTATAAATAAATAACACACTTTTTGGGGGTTTGGAATGTGTGGGGAGATTGTAGATCCATTTTTTTGTCTCTTAGCAGGGAGGCCTAATGAAGGCCTAGTTAGGAGAGAGAAAAGGTAAAAAGGGATATCTATAATCACTCTCAAAGTATTAAATTGAACCTAGAGATTTAAGGTCTTAATGGGTACTAGAATATTCCCTAATATTCTTAACACCATCCATAAAATCTCTACACAAGGAGGTTTATATGATTTTAGGGCTATAAGAAATGAGGCCTATTTAAGGCTTTTAGTAGAGAATGACTTATTAGGGATAGTTTAAGACCTAAACATGGATTTTTTAAAGTTTTATATGAGTTAAATAGGCCATTCATGAAGTTAGGATGAGCTGAAGAAGACAAATCCAAGTTTTGACACTTGTGTGCAAAATAGGCCTAAGGAGATGAATCCTCTAGACACCTTTCAAGAGAAAGAGATGATGTGTCAGAGAGAAATTATTGGGTTTAGTTGGGAGGTCTCAAGAGAAGATTAAAGATTTATAAACAATTGATCTATCCATTAATAAGGCCAATTTTCCTTCAACATGTCAAGAAGAAATGTAGTTTCAAGAAGCTACTTAAGGTGTCAATTAAGAATTTCAACTCCCATGCCACTTGGAAGGTTAAAGCATATTTATAGGAGTTAAAAATAGTGTCTTGGACATATTTAGTCAATTATATAACTCATATTCTTGTTTTAATTCACATGACACTTGTATACTCTCTCTCCCCAATACCCTTCTCTTCTATCTCACTTTCCCAATATAAGCAACCACTTTTGGATTGAAATGTATCTTCCACCTGAGTATGGTGAAGCCCTACTCATTTTCAGCCTTTGAGAAATAAATAATGATCTAGTTTACCTTTTTCATGATCTATTTTAATGTTTATGTTAGGCTAGTTGATCTTGTTAAGTGATAGATTCTCTTCCTTGGCATGTTGTCCTTGTTTGCATTCATATTCAACTCTAAAAGTCTTTTGTAGGTATCTTGAAGTGTTTTAATAAATTTTTCATGATTTTAGTGACTTGTATATCCATTAGTTTCATGTCATGACCTTGTGTTTAGTCCTCCTAGTTTTAGCTTACTTCACAAGCCTCCATGAGAAATACTAATGCAAGGGGTAGATTTGGAGTACTGTCACGTGCATATTAGGATTTTGTTTGAAGTATAATTGCAATTGGTTGTCAGTGGTTAGGTTAAAAATGGTGCATCACCACATTAGGATAGGTTTATTTTATGTTTTCTTTCTCTTTTTTCATCCAAATGAGATAGTATTATAGGTGATAAGCATTCAAGACAAATGTAGGGAGATAACCCTTTAATATAGAGTTTTACCTCTATTATAGACATCCCATAGGCCTAGGGGTAATCCCATGTTGCACTCAATTTGGAGAAGTCTTTAACCACCTCTCTAAGGGTGAAAAATTGAGTGACAATAGTAGCCATGGCACACACTTATAAAATTATACCAATAGAAATCATTCATACACACTAAGAACAATAACATAGTCTAAACCAATTACTTAACAAAATATACTAACTTTTAATAGAGTTTACACATATACAACTAATATACATTGATTAAAACAATCAGGATCTATCTATATATTTTTCACACTTCAAATTATTCTATTATAACAACCAAAAAATCAAAACTTAAAATCACATAAGAGGAAGGATAAAACACCAATGCAATTGCATGACAATCAAAATTGACTTCTTCTTGTATTGATCAAATCTTACAACCATTTGAAATGTGAAATTACATTGATATATAGAATTAGAGAGGGTATGCCTCATCCTCCAAGTGTATGTAAAATTTTAGTTACATGTTGCTATTAGAACCTCAGTTCTAATTTTAGTCTCAAAATTGCAGGTGTATGCATGCATTTATCTAATTAAATTTATGTCAAAATTAGTTTACATGTGAATGCATGCTTTTATCTAATTAAATTTATGTCAAAATTAGTTATCATGTGCAATAAAACATGTTCATGCTTACAATATTTTAGGAAACTTTACACATATATTCTAGTTATAAGTAAATTTTTCATGTATAAATATAAAATTGGACTTCTTCTCAAGGTTGACTAGGTACTTGCTTAGTTGACAAGGTTATTAGAGGCACTCAACTAGATGCTGACATTGAACTATGAGTTATTTTGTTACCATTATTTATTTATAAATATTAATAGTGTTTTTTCCCAATGTCATATTCATATCTTATTAAATCCATGTTAAGTAAGGAGGCCTATACACCGTGTTTACTTGATCCGAGAGCCTCGCATATTCAGCTTTGATAGTCTTGAATTTATATCTAAATATATCAACTTCAGTAACCTTATATATATAAAAATTGAGCTATACATTTATGTATTCTATGTTATTCCATTAAATGTCATGTTTAAAATTATCTGAAACTTATTGCAAGAGATGATCAAAATTGGTGCTACCAATGAGTCTTTCTGTTGAATCCTTGGCCTGAGAATGCTTCAGCTCATCCAAAATTTTCCATTAATTAGTATTATGTTATTAAAACTTTTAAATTACTACCTCTACCACCTCAACCCATTATCTATACTCTTGTATCTTGATGGACACCAATTTGAGGGCATAGGTAGCCTCTAATGGTGTTATTAGGTTCAAAAGTACATATGACTTGTCAATTATAAAAAGAATAAATAATTTTATTTTATTTTGATTTATCTTAAAATAATTCAATAATTTGGTGGTTCCTACTATGTGGGATGATAATTTTACCCTAATTTCACTAATGGCCTCAATGGTATTATACAATTAGGATGCTACATTCTGGATGTCCATTTCAATTTGTGCTAGAACATGAATAGTTGTTGTTATATTAATTGCTCCATTTCTTGTTCCATTTATCCTTATTATATTTATGTCCCTTCATTTATTTTTACAAAAAAATCTTTGTGTCTTTCCATGTAGGATTTTAAATTTTCTATATAGCGGGATTACCCTAGTTTTCTATCTTTTATCTTGGTCAGAGTGAACATTTCCTCTCTTTCTTCTAGAATGACTGCTCTACCACTATCATCTTCCAGTTCCTCTTCCTCATACTCTACACACTCCCTATGTATTTCTCAAAAATTTTACTCGCAATGGGAAATTTAGTAATCATAAGATTAGGTCTTTTATAGGCCCCTGACTACATGTTTGTTTCTGATATGGGAGGACTAGTTGGACTAGATCCATGGGTTGAGTATCTAAGGTTGTAGTCTAAACCATTATCTCACTTGATGTTCACTTCAAAGTTTCCTCTATGAGGGGATCATGGAGTGAAGTCCATATGATCTTAGACCAGTCCACTCCACCATGTTGTGGTATTGGATAGACTATGTATATTGGCCTTCTCTTCCTCTCATCTTTTCAAATGGTTATCACAGTTGTCTCTTAAGAAGGACTATGAGGGAGAATTGGTAGACTTAACTGTGTAAATGCAATGTGTAATCAAGGATTGGATACTACTACCTTCAACTTCTTTATGGATTTTCTATTGGTTTTTTGGGGGGTGGAGCATTAGTGGAAGGGATTATAGTAGGAATAGTAGGAGTGGATGTGGGAATAACAATTGAGGAAGTATGGGTTGCAAAGGTAGAAGAGGGATCCTATACCTTTGGTATTCATAGAGTTGGTTGAAAAATATATTCAATAGGATGAAACTCCACCTTGGGAACCAAGACAAGAGGTGGAATAGGAGGGGTGAATGAAAAGTGAACAACTAAATTAATTGCTAGAATAGAAACATGGGAAATAATAGGAGTGATAGAAATTGGAGAGGTTGTTGTCTCATTGGATGTTTTTTGATGAAATGGTGCCTTTCCCTTTGAGTCTTGTAGGCTCAATAATTTTTATAGTTTTAATTCTACCTCCTCATTAGAAATATCCTCTCAAATTAACTCATGTGTAACTACTTCCACTGAAGGTCCCTCCATGTTTGGGATCTATAAAAGGAACTGAGGCCTTAGCTTTCTTATATAATAAGGGGTGGTATTTAGAGATATATAATGAGATAATTATGTGGTTGAGGTAACCATAGAAGTAATCTATGATGGTGATGAAATGTCACCTTGGGTAGGGCTATTAGAGCCTAAGGAATCTAGGTAGATGGGCTCATCTTGATTTCCTTCAAATAAGGTATCTGGAGCCCTTGATTCCTTCTTCACTTATTTAAATGTTATAATGGGTGTATAATAATATTTCCCTTATTCCCTTATTAGATGAGTAGGTCTACTAGTCTAAAAATTATATGTGTCCCATCCTTTAACTAGTGGGAGTAAGGTTAATACCTCCTTTATGAAAAGCGAAGGCTCCCCTTAAATGAGCTTTAGAAATTCCTCCATCTGAATTGATCATGTCCTTTTTAACATTTGATCATCATTCTGAGCATTTAATAACATTAATTCATGATCATAGGGCTCACATTAATATTTAATGCCCATCCCCTTGATATGATTTTTCACCTATCTATGGGAATCCTAGTCCTTATGTGGTAGTGAAGCCAAAGATTAGTATTTTTTGTATTTTCCAACCTCATATAAGTGATTTCTATTGGTGTAACACATTATTCAATCATTAGGTGTGAGCCATAAATGTAGGCTTTCTTTTTATTGTGTATATTATAATCAATGCTCTTCCATAGCTGGTAAGTAATATCCTACTCCACCATCTTGTCTGGGACATACTTGGGGAGACACAAAAGCATAATCTTATGGAAAATTGCAATGATGACTATATATTCAGGGTGTATCCAATAATCTCTCCTAATCCATAGTATATCCATGATACTCTTTGATATCCTAGGCAAATCTGATTTATAGATGACCATCCATACCTATGGGTTAACACCCTCAACAATGGGAATAATATTATGATTGTATGCATATATATGTATGAAATAATAAGAGTCACACATACTATTATTTATATAATCTAGAGGGGGGATATAGAGTGAACTATTTATGTGTAGATCATCTCCATAACTACATCGAGCAAGTAAGACATCATGTAAAAGTGGCCTCCATAACCTTTATCAAATAACTTTCTTAGAACAAAAGTCAATTATTATGTCCTCAATAAATCTAGTAGTGGAACCCATTCCATTTGGAGGAATTTGATGGTAGGGTATCCAAATTACTTGTTTAACAAGGCCATCCCAATCTAGATTCCCATTATAATTTTTTATTAGGGTGGGCTACTTATATTTCAAGTTGTTTATCTCTATAGGGATCATCAAACTATGAATTACCTTTTCAATAGACTTATCTTTCTTCCATGTAACTACTTTGTATAGATCATAGGTGGCATCTGGGATGGGAAGAGAGGTACATTTAAAATGCATCATTAGAGATGCATGCTACAATCATCTTATGATCGAGGTGATGTAGGTACACTCTAGATATATTCCCTAAAAATAACAAGTCTCACATGAGGTCAATATAGGGTATGAGTTTTGGCTTTATAGATGTGAAATCTAGCCCTTGTCTCCTGAGTGGGAGGAATTCTATGTCCAATTGGCAGTGGGTTGGAGTCTAGTTATCTTCATGTGTTTACATGTCAACCTAGTGTATGACATCCCACAAAGCTGAGTAGTTTTTATAGTCATTGTTAAATATATAATTTACAAAGAGCATGCCCATGTACTCAATAGAATCATTGATGGAGAAAATTCAAGGAGGGAGAGTTTGCTAAAATGTCGGAGATGAGAATGCCATTGTTCTACAATTAAGTCGGTACTAGTTTTTAATTAAATCACTTTTCTCTCTTAGGTATGTTGTTAAGTCAAAGAGATTGGTGGATAGGGATATATCATAGGAGAGTAAGTGAATTCATAATTTAGCTCAATATCGAATGGGCACATAATCATTTAAACTACTTTGATATAGATTTGGTATTGATTTCTAGTTCATACTCCATTAATGTCCAATACCTATAAATTCAATTTATTTGTTTAATATAATATTTTCCACCTCATTTAGTGGGTATGCCATGTAGGCACTATTGAAGTTTAGTAGGAGTACCACATTATTTCCCTTTACCAAGTGTCATTACATTTCTTCTTCAACTTTAGTTTATTGAGTAATAAATCTTTCAGTAGTAAGAAGTCAGGAGTCAGGGTATAACACTATTTGTAAACATCTCAAACAAAAGTTTTGAATATTTTTGAACACCAAAATGTATAGAACTCATCCTCTAAGAAAAATAATTGAATAGCTAAATGTGTTGGAGGGACATGTTAAGAAAAACTATTGAAAAAATATTTTTGAAGACCTAGATAAACTAAACTATAAAATTAGAGACCAAGTTCTTGAAGAATAATGGTTGAAGATTAAGTTTTGAATAGTTATAATACCTGGAAAATATAGATTTAGGTCTAGTACCCTAAATTATTGAATAATTTATTTTGAATAAATCCTTCTAAGGAAATTTCAAATAACTAAATTCTAGTGGGATATGTAGAGTGTGAAGTGACAAAGATCAAAATGTGCTAGAGGGATTTGTTAAGTAAAATCTCTTAAAAAAATCACTGAGGGAGTGCCACTTGGTAGGTCCTTAGAGGGAAGGAGTATAGAACACTTAAAACTTATGTTGATTTTTAATACCTTCATGGGTAACTTGAATGTATCTCTTAGGAAATATACCTTAAATCCACTATTGTGCATGTTTGAAAGGTATCTCTTAGGAGATACCTTGAAGGTACTCTTGAAGATATTACAAGGCCCTTTAAGGTATCAACAATTAGTGCCTTCAATGTGAAAAGAAATTCCACTCTTGTACATGTTGAATGCTTCTCCTAGGAAATACCTTTAATGTCCACTTGAATGTATGACAATGCCCCTTCAATATATCTTTTGTGAGCCTATTTTAATGAAGAGATGGCAAGTGTCATACTTTCAAGGATCTAGGAGTATAAAAATATGGGGTGAAAATCCTTTTAAATTTATCAAATAATTTTTTTAAACATAATACCTTTATAAGTAACTTGAAGGTATCTCCTAGGAGATACCTTAAAGGTACCCTTGAAGGTATTACAAGGCCCTTCAAGTAGTGCCTTTAAGGTGAAGTAAAATTTCACCCCTGTGCATGTTAAAGGTAACTATTGGGAGATACATTCAACACCCCCTTGAATGTATGACCATTTATAATTCCCTTCAAGATATCTCTTAGGATATTCCTTCAAGGTGTAGACACCTAAAACTAGCCACCAATAACCTCCAACTAGGCTTTTGACTAGTTTATATCAAAAGTCACAATTTGACCTAAAAACACTAAAACACATTAAAAGATATGAAACTATCATATTCAAGTACCAATTTTGGCTAGATTATAATTAAATGAGGCAATGAAATTTATGAGATAGCTAACTTTGATCAAATCATTTTGATTTAAAATGATGTTTTTGCACTTGGGTGCTATGGATTGCTCTTTTCTACCAAATTTATGACATGAGACATGTGCCTTTATTATTTTGTGTCAAAAAAATCCTATTCAGGATAATGGATCCAAATCATCTAACATCACATCCTAATTCCAATCTAGTCAAATTTTGAGCCAATACTATGACATTTTAACCAATTTGATTAATTTATGCACCAATTACCAAAATTTGCACCAAAGTTGACTAATCATGTTTAAGGATAATTAAATTGAATCATGATCCTAATTAATAATTCCATGGAGATTTTTTAAATGTTTCTTTTTATGAATTCATATTGAATAAATAAATCATCAAATGACATCATTTCTTGGAAAGACATCCCTAAGCCATAAATGCATAAAATATCTCATCAAGACCTCATATGCTTCATTAAGACCTTCCATGCCTCTTTAATGCCTCTCTATCTCAAATATTTATGAGGATATTTATTTATTTTTACCTTAAAAATTTAATGGATTCTTAGCCACACATCTCCATCTTGAGATGGAGGGTTCAAGTTCATTCTGATCAATTTGCAAAATCTATAAATAGGAGGCCTTGCCTATTGAAATTTAAGGTCTTTTAAGAAAAAGTTACCATGCCCAAATAGCTTCAAACAACATATTGATGTGGTTTTATTATTCCCAAATATTGAGCCAAAGCAATCACAAATAAAAGGTGTTAAGAGGAGATGAAGGTTTCCACACTCTATTGATGAAGATCTCTTGAAGCACAAGTTGAGCAAGCCAAAGAAGGAGTCTTTTAGAGAAATCAAGTATTTTGTAAGAAATTTGTGTTTTGTGTTGATATTTCTCATTTATTTCCATTTATAGTTGTGTTTTCAAATGGTTTTCTCTCACTAAGCTCCCCCAAATGACTAGGCCTAGAGATGTTATGGTAGTTAGTGTGTTTCTTTCATTTTGTTTACATTTTATAACTAACATGATACTAACCATCCTCTCTTGAGTCAAATTCCTAGTCTACACAAGGGCATTGAAATACCCTTATAATACCTTCATGGGTAACTTTAAGGTATCTCCTAGGAGACACATTGAAGGAAAAATTCACTCTTGTGCATTTTTGAAAGGTATCTCTTAGGATATACCTTAAAAGTACCTATTGATGGGTGTTTTGACATATTAATAAATTGTAGGTTAGGTATGAGAGTTTTATTCCATTGAAATCCTCTCTTTAAATGGGTATTTCCCACCCACTCCTACAAACAATGGGTGAAGGCATTTCCTTAATGTTTATTTTACCTACTTTAAGTACACTTAACCTCACTTAATGTCTTGTTGAAACCATGGTTTGAATTCAAGGTAATTTAGTAGTTATTATGAAGTGTAAGTGGGCATGTATTTGATTAAATGTCTTTTGATGGAATACAATTGATCTAGGCTTAAGGCTGACACCAAATTCTCTAAAATTATGATCCAGGAATAGTTGTAAGGTTTTTTATTTTTTTAGTGTTTGGATTCTTGGGTCTTGGCAGTGGTTGTGATATTTTTTGTAAACTTATCCAAGTTAGAAAACATTGTAATATAGTCAAAATTTTGTATCTTATTATCAAATGTTGAGAATTTATTGAATTAAATGGCTTGAAGCTTCCCATAATTTGTAATGTGGGTAATAATTTGGTGTTGATTGATATGCATCATACTTCAGGATCTGTACATCATATCATCAATCATGAGTGTTGATGCCTCACCCAAAATGAAGAGGAGGACTTATATTTTTGAAATAATGATGAATCATTGTATGGGAGATCATCTACATTATTCCAATATTTTAACACCTCACATTAGACCCCTTAAGTTAAATATTTGAAACATACTTCCCCCTCTTCTTTCTCCTTCAAAATAAATGTGTGTAGATTCCTTTGCTTATTAGTTTATATTGGTTGGTTTTTATATTTACTTATAATACTTGACACATTTAATACATATATTTAAAATTTCCTCCACTTTCCTCTATTTAGTTCTAATTTGGCTAGGATATTCCTTCACGAGTCTTATCATAAATTCAATAGGATGTTGAAGGTATATCCTAGGAGATAGATTTAAGATGCTTATCAGTGAAAAGGATAGCTTAGTAGTGAATATTTTTAAAAAGTAAATCTAGTTCACTGAGTCATAAGCCTAAGAAAATATGGTGTTATACTTTTATGATATAGTTAGTAAGTTCCTCATATGTTAGAAATGAACAATTATATTTTAGGAAATCCCCTTTAAATGGGTTTTATTTCTCTCTATATATAATTTATTTTTAGTTTGGTCATACATTTTTATTTTATATCTGATTTAGTTTATATATTATGAATATTTAGTATGCATTTTATATTGTAGATTAGAATTCACATTTTTTGATATAAAAATAGTCACTAGCTAATCACAAATAATTTTGTAAGTGATACAATAGGAAAATTAGATTTTACAAAAGATAAATATTTTAATTATTTTAATTTCTTTGTAGAGTGTCTTTAGGTGAGAAATAAATTCTCACTTTTAAAAGGTATAATAAGACCTCAATCAAATAAAATTTGGATATAGTATCATTTAAATTGACAAAACTAAAATTAAATCCACATTGCCATCTTCCATTTTATGGTCGTAACAAAATTCATCTTGTTGATCCAAGCCCAACATTACCAATGTGATAAGGAGAAATAATTCAAATGAAACCATTGACAAATACTCTTTTAGAACATGAATAAACATATTCCTCTAAGTCCAACATGTAACACGTGATCACAAAGAAGGTAAAGAATACTTTTTTTGTCTTCCATTATTAGTTACTTGAATTGTTCTCTTTCTCCTTGAGTGCCTAGACTTAAGGTGTTAGATTTATTAGTGTGTTTTTCGTAGTTTTTATCACACTGACACTTGAATAACTCTCATCTATTGGATCCTATCTCACATAATATTATTCCTGGTGGGAAAAAACTTCATGAGTGTGCACCCCACAAATTTTTATTATTGTCTCTTATTCTAGTTTTTACTACAAAATGACCCAAAAAGTCATCCTAAATTTTTATGTCTTAATTTTTTTTAATTATTATTTTAAAGATATTTTTATGTTTATTATTAAAATCCTCTAAAAATTTCATGAAAAAATATCTATATTTTAGCATTTATCATCAAATTAGTGACTGTTACTTTTATTTTCTAATTTTTGGTTAAAAATGGATGATATAGAGCTCATAAATTTATTTATATTCACTTTATTAATCTAAAAAATTAAAAGATGTGAGTATATGAAATATGAAAAAACTCCCAAAATTTAATAAATAATTGATGTATATTTTAGAAGTTATGTTTAAAACACTGACTGTTATTTTTTATGTTTATTTGTGTTTGGTTTTGTTTTTAACATTGATTTTGTAGGTTGCCTTTTCTCTTTTATTCCAAAAAAACTTCTAACAATTTTTTTTTTAGGTTTTCTCAAGAAAAGATACAAATATATTACATCCCAACACTCATTCACACTCATTTCACATTCATTTTGGTGCTTTTAAAATATTAAACAAAACAACTTTCATTTTATTATTTCAAGTTTTCACAAAGGCCAAACTTCAAACATATTTCAAGTTGGTTTTATTAAAAAGAACCTTCATTATAGTTAGATCTCTTAAGATATTTTTTAATTATTTTTTTTTCTTTGGATGTTTTCAATTACTTAGATTAAATTCTTTGATTTTGTAAAATAGAAACTATATTGTGTATGCTCTCCCCCCATCCCCTTTAGGAAACTCAAGTGACCAAAAACACATGGTTTATTACCATTGTTTGTAAATTTGTGTGATAAATAATGTCATTTATGCTCTCCCAAAGATTTGAATGAATTGGGTGATTCAAAATATAACTCTAAAGTATTTCCATTTTTTTATGAATTTGGCTAGTGGGTAGGAGTTCATCACCTCCCCATGAGTTCTTTAGGTGTGTGTTGACCTGGGATTCATCTCCCAGCATTGTACCAACCCCATTCCTTGGTGGGGTACATAAATAAAGGAACATGATACTGGTATTTCCATGGGTTTGAGTGGATACCCTCTCTGATCCTAATGAAAACCCAAGTTAGGTCTTGCTAAACATTGGACTCTACTAAGTAATACATGGCTAGAGTCACTAGGTAAAGGAATAGACCCTTACATAGTAACTTAGCAAGTATAAAATCAATCGACATGATTTCACCCTTGTGTTATCTACACTTTAGACCTTCTAGTGCATTCAAGACTTATATATTTTTATTCAACCCCACTTACTGCTAAATCTCTTTCCAAATGCCAAGTGCTCCTCACTCTACGTTCATGCCACGTATCAATGCTTGAGAGATAAATGAGGCGTAAAAACTCTACCTATACCTATACTTTAATTTTCAGATTAACATTTAATTTCTCATAAGCATTGGTATATTGGTTTAAAATTTATCATAATTTATGCACACTTCTGTCAATTATATGGATAGGATGAGCCATTTGTGATACTTCTATTTTATTTGATTTACATGCATGTTTTGAAACTAAAATTGTTTTGCTCAAAACAAGTCATAACCATCACATGATTTTATCACACTTTCACCTAATAGGTGTTACTATATCTATTTGGTGTCAAATTTTGCCTTAGAATTTTTATCCCAAAAAAACTTGTGTGTGTATCACTTGTTTAAATGGGGCATTGTTACATTGCTCATTTTGTCCCAAACATTTACCTTGTGTTTTTGAATCCAAAACCATTATCATAACATTTTATTTAAAACATGTCATTAATATACTCATGTAATTCTAAAAAACCTTTTCCATTGTTTCAAATTAAGTTCTAAATCATGTATACCTTTGGTCTAAAAATGGTGTCATTATGGTGTCCATTTGGGTCTAGGATATTCTCCATTTGAAAAAGTCAAGTCTTTTCAACTAGGTTTGGAATTTGTCTTTCAAAGTGAAGAATCAAAATTGATTGATATACACTTTTGTCTTGCTTAATTTTGGCTTGGGTATTTACCTCTTACATTTTAATTGCATAAATTGGGTTAATTCCTTGCTTGCTTTGAAGACCCCTTTACTTAGACCTAGGAAGTTTCTTTTTTTTTGTGTATGTGTGTGACTCAAGTAAATTTATTGCCTTAAACTAAGGTCAAAGATAGTTTTTGAAGAATAACTTTAAGCATGGTTAGTTTACATTGGAACCTTACTTATCACTTGGGCTTGAATTATTTACTCATCACTTTTATTTTGATTACTTGAGATTGACTTTCCTAATTAGTTTTAGGCATGTGCCTCGAGTGAATGCTTCATACCAAGGTCAATTTTGTTTCAAAATCCATGTAACAAGATTGAGTCAAAGTGTTTCAAACCATTTTACTTATATTTAGATTAGTTTCACGTTTTTACCTTGACCTATTTTGTTTTAAAGTTTAGATTTATGCCTTTTTACCAAATACCTAGCATTACATTAAAGTTTTCAGGCCTAGTTTTTTTTAAAGGCTAGTGTTGTGCCTTTTTACCAAAGACCTAGCATTACCTTAATGTTTTTAGATATATTTCATGCCTTATGAGTCTATATTTGTGCCTTTTGACCAAATACCTAGCATTATTTTCCATTTTAAACCTAGATAAGATTTGTTTGAAACAACTTTGCCAAGACCAGGATTCAAATTTGTTTTTCATTTAGCCATTTGTGTGAGAGACCTTAGAGTATTTAAGATTGAATTTTCCATCAATATTTTTTGAGAAGATATCCATCCTAGGCCAAGTTAAACATATTCAGTAATAGACCAAGGTTTCCATCTAGACCAAGTATCAAGACATTTTCAAGTATAGACCTATCTTTTAGACCATGTTTCAAGAGTTTTGTGAGCTTTGGACCTTTGTTTTTCACAAAACCTAGCCATAGATCCAAACATGCCTTGATCAAGTTTTGTTTTCAAGTGCCTAACTCATGTTTATTTTAAAGACTAATTTCACTTTGTTTAGACCAATGGAAAGTTCCATGGACCATGTTCAATACCATTTTCATAGACCAAGCCCACCCTATTTGGGCTAATTTCTAAACCTAGCCATGTAGATTATCATATGCTAATATCACCCTTCTTTGGGCCAATTAAAGTGCCAAGTTTGTATTTTTAATAATAATGGTACCCAATCCACTACTTATGCCAGTAACCCTCATTTGGCCTAAATTAGAAACCAAGCACCGTAACACCCAAGGATTAGCATTCCAATCCCTCCTCCTTTAGCCTACATTAACAACCAAGATTTAGAGTGCCCATTCATTACCATTCTAGGCCCTCTTCCTTTGGCATACATTTGCATCCAAGCTCTATAATGGTCATTCATTACCATTATAGGCCTTCTTGCTTTGACTTATGTCAGAAACTAAGCTCTACAATACCCAAGGATTACCATTTGAGGTCATTCCAAATCTATTAGCTCATTATCCCAACAAGGTTGTGTAATTGTAACTAAATATATCACAATTATCATCCCAGATCCATAATTATCCTTTTTTGAGCCCATCTTTGATGAGCTTATTTATAAAAATCTCATTATTTAACCATAGGTCATTAATCATCCATTGCCAACTTTCCCCCACTTTAGAAAATCCAAGCTCATATTCAAACCATAATAGAGCCAATTATTACCTCTCCAAGGGCCATCATTTAAAGGCCAACATGTGTCCAAATTTGATATTTTGAAACCAATTATAAGCCAAGGCCAAGAGAACAAACCAATCCATGATATTTTTTGTTGAAAACCTATTTTTGATGAGTTAACTAGTGTTGAATCACCCTTTAACCATTTCCCTATCTTTAATAAGCCTCACTTTAATGAGCCTATATTTATGGAGTTACCTATTGACCCTTTCCATTTGGTTAAGGAGTCTCACTTTGATAAGTCAATCTTTATTGAGTCACCCCCTGATGATTATAATCACCTTTTGGTAAATCATTATTTTGACCACTACCCTATTTTTAAGTAACCTCACTTTAACGAGGTAGTATCTATGGAGTTACATGTTGACCATTTTATTTTTATTGAAAATACTCAATTTGACAAGCCAATCTTCGTGGAGTCCTCCTAGATGAGTCTATTTCTTAAGATCCCATTGTTTAACCCTAGGCCATTACTCATCTAATACCAAGCATTCAACATAACATCTTTTCCACAACACTAGACAAATAATCAACATTAAATTTAGGTTTTATTATTGAACCAATATCATATTTATCATTATAAGTAGAATTAATGTCAATATAAACATCAAACTTAGATTCCCTTGAGTTAGGCTCAACTTCAAAATCAGAATACATTCATAACTGTTACAACATTGGATACACATGCCTTATAAATTAATTTGAATACATTTGTGATCCTTCCATGATTTTTGAGGATGATTACTTCAGATTCAACACAAGTTTTCCTAGTATATTATATGAGAATTATGCTACCTATTATCATTCCATTACCACTTCACATGCCATTAATAACAAATAACATAGCTATTATATTAACATTCCACCTCTTATAAATGTTGATTGGGACTGACAGACTCACACCTTATTGAACTGCATCCATGGCAACATATCAATTGTATAATATCAAGGGGACTATGACCGCATTCCTAGTGAAACATTTTTGGAGGTGCTAGGGGGAAAGCAAATTCCAAACTTAACATCTTCTAGTGAAACCTTGTTTGAGTCATTATAAGACAATCAAAGTCAAAATTAAATGTTCTTTAGTGAAACCTTCTTCGAGGTGATATGGTAAAATCAAGTTAAATTTATTGGTAAAAACCTATTTGAAGAGCCAATAACTAGGCATAATAGTTCTTCAATGATTGATTAAGACGTTATTAAAGATAACATCAATATAGCTTCCAATCTATAGCATAATCATATGAAAGCATCTCTTAGGCCCAAACTATAGATCATGATTAAAAAGTAGATTAGCTCATACATTAGTAGGTAAAACCAATAATAAGCATAAAGAACATAATATGCTAATCTCACTCCCTTAAGGGGTAGTGTTAATATAATTAAGAAACTAATGAGGAAAGTAAGACAAGAAATACCCTCTCAAAGTGACTCTCTTTCAAAGATGGTCCATAAACATGTTTGTGCCCAAAATTGGTGCTCTAATTCTTTGTCAATATGGTTAGACAAGTGCCTCTAACATATATTCTAGAACTAATGGCTTTGGCTCCTTAATTGATCAATTTGGAGGAATTATTGAAGATCTTCTAGAAACATTTATGCATAGGTTGTTTGCACTAAAAATATTTTCTCTTTTGTCTATGGTGGTTCATGTATTTATACTTTTCTAGAAAGGTTGAGATTCAACCGTGACTATCCATATTGAGATTAAGATGTGTGCCAAGGATAAATTCAATTTTGGATGACAAAGTAATTAATATTTTAGAATAAGTAAACATTAATGAGGCATGGGTGGCCTTAAAATCGATATTTATCTCCATTAATACCTAGTTTTTGACACCCTTTTGATGACATCATGAGTGATGTCATAGTGAAGATATTTTGAATTATGAATTTACAATAATAGATATTTAATAACTTTCCATGGATTTTCCACTTAAGCTCTTAATTTGATTTGATTTGCTTAGTGACTTAGTATTTTTCAATTCTTGGAAATTGGTTGCATATTTAATCAAATTAGTCAAAAATGTCAATTTTATTGGCCATAATTTTATTGGAGTTAAATCAAAGGAAGATAACAGTTGAAAATGATGCATTCCCCATTTAAGGATACATAGGCACAAATTGGAACTTGCACATGACATGTGTAAATTAATTAGAGTGTTTAAATGGTCCAAAATGATAATTTTCTTGGTTGAAAACTTGACATAAAGTGAATTAGAATATTAGTGAAAATCAGATCCATTTCCCTATTCAGGGATACATGAGCACAAATTGATGCTTACACATGATGTGTGTAGATGAATTAGATCATTTTAGTGATTTTGGTCTAGATTGTGCATTATTATGGAATGCCATTTAGATTTGTAATATTATCACAATAGTGATAAGTATTGGATGTCTATAATTCTTGATGAATAAATTATTAAATATAATATTAGTATAACTTCCAATCTATAGCATAATCATATGACAACATCTCTCAAGCTCAAAAAATATAAAAATATGGTGGTCATATCAAGAGAATATTAATAACTCTTTGACCTTTCCACAACCAAAATTATGTCAAATATACAATAAAAAACATAATGTGTACCTAAAAATCCCAATCTTTAGTTGTTTCTCGACCATTATAAATTCCATTATGATCTATTTATTTATTCAAGACCTATATTACATTTCCAAATTAGAATTTTTATCATCTATTTATTTGTATTTACCATCCCTAGTCATACTTTCCTTTATAGAGGCTATGAAGACATCTTGTCTAAAAGTTTAGAGGAAACAAAATCAAAGGCTAATGAAGATCACAACATCATTATTAGAGTTCAAATTAGTAGCATATTATTGATAGAGAATCTATTCAGGAGCGTGGAATAGAAATTTAAATAATTGATTATTATCATTGTAACATATATTGATCATGATATACATCTCCACATCTACAAGAACAACATAATCATTTATTGTGCCTTTCCATTTACCCTACCATTACCTTACCCTATCACTTTAGGGAAATCCTATTACCATTATATCCAATTGTCATGACATAAGATGAGCTTGATAAACCCATGAACATAATACACCTCAAGCATTATTTCACTTGAGAGCCCTAAGGTATTATCTATGAGGATAATTTATGTTAAACTATAATCTCACCTTCCTTGTATCATAACATGTACCATACCTTCCATACCTTCCCAATTGGCCAAAGTTTTTTAACCTCCCTTACCCATACATTTTTGAATTTGGTTTTGATTTGTTAGTACTTCAGGCACCTTTAGAGGTTTAATTTAGATGAGGTTTCAGTAGTTAATTTAGTATGGCAATCTATTGATCACATATTTTTTAGAATGAGGTAGTATTTTGGGATAGTATGACAATTATTTGGAAATTGCATTCTTCATTATTTTCACATTATATCTCATTACCCATTCTACTAATTATATCTACCTTTGGGCCAATTAGTATCACTGGCCTATGTTGTTATTTCCTCAATTATAATTTCCTTTGGAAAAATTAAGAACAACCCTATTTTTATCCCCATTGCTACATCATTATTTTATACTTTTTAATTTGCTTATTCACAAGCTTGTTGTTACCTAGTTAGATTATTCTACTATAAGGTATAACTACAATGAATTGAGGTCTCATTTGGGACTATGTAAGCAACAATCAATTTACATTGAGGTCAGCGCAGTCACCCCTTTAACACACTCTTATTGTTTTATGAGTAACCAAATCCTTGCTCTCACCATTTTATGAGTTAGACCAATATACATCTAATAATTATTGATTGAGTTGAGATGCCTAGAAAATTCCAAAAACATTTGAAATAGTTTGAAAACCCCTAAACATCTTGAAGGACCTAGAAAATCCTAAAAATAAAAAGAATCATTAAAATTGGCTTAGAATTTCCATGCAAACTATAAATCCATAATTTTTTTATGGGATGGCACATCTTATCTATTTGTATTCATTTTGAGTCGACCTTGGCCTTTTTCTACCCATTTTTGGGAGAACTACATTAGCCTAAGATCTACATAGACTATGTAGGTAGTACTTAGATACATGGGGTATATTGGGTTAGCTTGTCCACCAATTCACCTTCCTTTATTTTTTGACCACTTCATTTCCCTAAGTATTCTGGTACTCCTCACTATTTCAAAACTAACCACTTGTCTTTTAGTTTTCCCATCCTTATTGGCCTTAGATTTTTTAGTTGATGTTGTGAAAATTATGCAATCAAATTTGATGTACTAATGACACTTTGGATTTTATTATGATTTCACCATTTTATGATAATTTTTTGTTTGAATGATCTCACTATTTTATAAATAACCATTTCCAATTCTCTCACCATTTTGAAATATCATTCTCATTCCAAGCCATAGATGTAGTAGACACTATGAATTACTAATTCAATTCATTTGTGGATACTTATCTCTTACATTTTAGTGTGTTTTTAGCCTAACCTATACTCTTTCACTTGTGAAATTTATTTGTATTTATGATTTCATGATTATGAATGTCATTCCTTTTTTTATTATGCCCTCACCATTTTGTGAGACCATTCTCATTTTCCTCTATAAGTCAATCATTTTTTCTTATCATTAATTTTCTTCTATTTCATATCTTGGGAGAACTGCATTTGTCCTGAATTTCACATTGGACCTTATGTCCATAGAACTATATAGGCAACATCCACTTGCCTAGTGCATCTGGAGTCAGCTTTGCTAACCCTTCCTTTTCTTTTATTCCTCTAATTTTTATTTTTTTGTTTCATTGTCTCCTATAACCTAGGGGTAATGTTTTCCATCTTGTTTATTTTATTATCCCCTATAGCCTATAGAAAACATTGTTCCTTTTGTTATTATGTTGTTTTACCTATGTCATTATTATCTAGCTTAGGGGTCAGCCTATCACCAAAAGTAACACCTCTATTACACATGATGAATAATTTGTATTCTATTTGTATGAAAGTTGTGATTAACTATTGTTTGTATCTTGCATTTGTGTGTTTAGAATAGTTTTCATATTGCACTTTCATTTTATTTAGATTATTATTTTGTTTTGTTTTCTTTGATTACGACCATGTTTTTTTATTTTTGTTTAGTGGTGTTTTGTTGTTTTTTTTTTTGTTTGTTTCATTTCCCTTTATTCCATTTTATTTCTCAATTTTCAAAGGATTCACACACTTTATTTACACTTCAGCCTTGATTACCCATATCTTGTACTTGAGTTGTGAATTAGTGTACATTCCTTTACTTATTTTATTACATTATATTCACTTGAGATTTGATTGTTCATATATTACACCTAAGTGATTTTTACTTGCATTTAAACTAAAATTTTCCATGCTTTGGATATAGATTGTTATTATATTTGTATATAAATATGATATATAGTATCCCAAGATACAATAAAATTAGGCTAATGAATCTAGAAAATAGTGCAGTGGGTAGTACTTATCCTTATTCACACCTAGGAAAATCCTTAACCTACCCAAATGTAGTGTAATTAAATAAAAAATGAATTTTAATCCCTACTAGTTCAGATATGCATTTCCATACTAATAGGTAGCCCAAATTCATGTGTATCCTCTATGTCATCTTATTATTACTCCATGAGTATGGATTTAGTATGTAATCCCCCTTTCCCAATTTTCCATACTAGGGAAAATCATGTAAACATTTCCTAATATCTACCCTAATGGGGAAAATATGAATTATATCATGCTTTCATTTGCTCTACTAGGGCAAACCACTATGCTAATGATTATAACCACCTTTAGGAAATCATTATTTTCACCCATCTTACCTACTAGGGAACCTCACTATTCCATTGATTATAATTGCCTTTGGGAAAAACAATATTTCCACCCCTATTATCTATAGGTCACATCATTTATTTATTTTTAAAGGAGCATTTTATAACTCTATTTTTTTTCTTGTTTCCTTGAGGGGGCATCCAAGGCTTATCCATCACCTTCTGGGGCATAATCTAAGTCATTAACAAATTTTTCATTATTTAAGAAGACATTATTGTGCCTATATCTTACAATGCCTTTTGAAACATGGGAAAACTAAAAAAACCTTATGTTGGCCACAACTATGTTTCATCCCAACTTCAGATTGATTTCTACCAAATGGTACAAATTAAGCCTAGGAATCACTGATGTCTTAATTTCATCCACATCAGACATTAGTTTTTAGAATCATGTTGAGGCATCCCTTTTTGGGGTTTTATCCTTTACACAATAATAACCTCTCATGGATTCATCTCTAGTCAACTTACAACCTAAAAAATTGATAGTTTGGCCTTTGGACCCATTAAGCGAGGAACTTAAACAATTCCTACAGTACAAAAATTCTAAGCATAATGAATTAACTAAGAAAATAAAATTAAATGCTTAATTGATATTTCAATGTCTAATTAGTAAAAATGATTTTTTTAAAAAGAAAATTCTAATACAATTGAGGTCATTATGATGTTATCATCCTCAAAGTCAAGAAATTAAAAATATCTTCTTTAAATCCTTAAATTTAGAAATGGAGAGCCATGCTTAATAAATAGGATCTCTATCCTAAATATCAATTACTTTTCCCTTCCTTAACTCAACTAGGTTTAAACTAAACCTAAATAAATTTGGGTTAGAGTTAGTTTGAAAGGATATAAATAGAAGTGATAATACCATTCTAAAAAATCTCTCAAGCCAAAGTTATAATGTTTAATTATTGAGAGAGAGAGAGAGAGAGAGAAGAATTCTTGTAATGTTATAATGCACAAATATTGATAAATTATTACATATTTTCAAATCCAAGCCCGACATTACGAAGGTGATAAGGAGAAATGATGCAAGGAACACCATTTTCAAAGACTCTTTGAGCACATGACTAATCACATTCCTTCATTTATAACATACAGATATTGCTCACAAGGAAGGTAAAGAATACTTGTTTTATATTCCATTTTTAGTTACTTTTATTATTCTCTTGATCCTTGAGTGTCTAGGCTTAAGTTTTTAGGTTTCTTAGTGTGTTTTTATTGGTTTTTATCATACTAACTATAATCATACTTCCCATGACCCTAATCCTCCCTATGATTACACATCATCTCACATGCAGACTACTGACTCTAGTCATCCTACTTTGAGACATCCGCTACTTGCTTGGACCTATCCCACATAATACTCTTACCCCCCATACATCCCTAGTCCATATTGGCCCTTTTAGACACAAGACATGCCTTTTAGAGACCCCCTTAGGGCCTTTCGGGAGTCTATTGACCTAATCAAAACCTTGTTTGACCCAAGTCATGGCTTGTGTGAAGGAAACCCATAGCCTAGGCCACACGTTTACTTCACCTAAGCCATGGCCTAGGCTATGGCCTAGGTATAATATGTTTAAAAGTGTCAATATGAAGCCAAATGGTAAAAAATGACTAGTTTTAGGTTATTTGGCAGATTGGGGGTTGGGACATATGCCTCCTTCTCATTCATTTAAGCCTCTTCTCTTCTCATTCCACCTTCTCTCTTGATTATTCTTCCCTCTCTTGACTCTCATGCTTTATTTAATCTCTCTTGATTCATTCTTGGCACTCTTGAGCTTGATTGGTGATAGAGGATCCCATATGTTGCTACACACTTGTTTGGAGACTCCATTATTGCTCTCAATTATTCCTTCTTCCTTATTGATTTTCCCAAGCTTCTAAATTTAGCATTACACATAATTTTTTCATTTGGTTGTATCTCTTACACCATTTCAATTTCTCACTTCATCTCCTCCTTTTCTCTTGGCTTTTGGTTTGGATTTCATCTTGCACATAGCTTGGTCTTCCTCCTAGATTGCTTCTTATCTTCGATTCATGGTTAGTAGAACATTTGTACTTCATCTTTGAGCTTGATCTGAGGTAAATTTGATATTAAAAGTGAAAATCCATTTTTTTGTGTAGAATATATGCTAGGATTTGAACTATTTTAGTGAAATAGTTATTTTGTACATTTCTTAAAGTAGTTCCTAAAGTTTCTTTCATTTGTATATGAGTAAAGAGTACTTTCATTGCTTTAAATATTCCTTTGTCTCATGTCATTTATCTCTTTGGAAACATCCCTTATTGCATAGTAGATATATACATGCTCAAGACAAACTAAATAACTTGATTAAACCTACTCTCTCTCTTGCTAAACTAGAACATTGCATTTTTATAAAATAATTGTATTAGTTTAGAAAGATAGCTCAAATATAGAATAGGCATACTCTTGAACCCTTGATTGAAAATGTATTAATTTCTTAAAACATCTTTCATTTGGCCTCAAATTACCTTAGCTTCTAGATTTGAATTCCATTTGTTATCTCTCTCCATTTGGTATTGTTGTTATTATTTTATTTATGCAGTGAGTAGTCTAGTATTAGTTACTTGCTTTACTGTGGTTAGACTAGTTAGAGTAACTTGTTTAATTTTTTTGCCTATTCATGTTATCCCCAACCTATTTTTCATTTATATTTATATTTTGGTGAAATTTGCAAAATTGGGTAGCTATAATAGACCTCTTGTAGCCCATAGAATGCCTGAGCCTTCTAGCCTCTTAGTGGTTTACTTTAGCACCCTATCAAACACTGGTGGTTCCATTCAAATTCTTCAAGATACATTATGACATGCCTAGTGGGACCTAACATATAGTTTCACATTAGTTATATCATATTTAGTGTTCTCTTAGCCAAATCCCATCTATGAGTTGTTATGTTTTACTTTCAGTTATGTTTCAGCTCTTGCCTTGGTTGTTTTCTCCTACTTTGGTTTTGTGTCTTTCTCCCAGTTTATTCTCCATTAATTTAACTTTTTGTTGTCTTTCATGTTACTCATGATTCATTACATCCATGGCTGATATCCCACCTTTGGGATTCCAATCTTGGTGGATTCAAGGTCTCATCCCTAAGCTCACCACTGACCAAACCACACTTGTAATGGAATGCCATAGACACCGTAAGACTTAGGAGCTTCCCTCGACCCAACATGGTAGTATACACCTTGTCATGTTTGAAAGGGAATAATATTAATAAGACTAAAACCAATTGAATTAGTTTCCTTTTCACTAGTCCAATCTTCATTCATTTGAGGAAGTTTTATCTTAGCCTCATGTTGTGCCTCATTTACTTGTTTGAGGTGATAAGAATCTCCTTGCATATCTAGGGCCTAAAGAGTTACATGCAATCATTAATGATTGTTGTAGACATCTTCATGTTAATTAATTGCTTCCTTCTCTCCTTAAGAGTTAGTAGTGTGCTTCCTCTATGAATGGATCCCACACTTGCTTAGTGTTGAGTGCCTCGACCAGTTCTTGTGAAAGTTCCCCACCTCTTTCCTAGCTAGAGACTCTAGAGTAAGGACATTCTCATATCCATGTTTTGGGTCTTAGGTACTCTAACTCAATGATGTATCCCCATCTTGAGGGTTTTTCCCATCCTCCTAGTCCTTCTTTTAAAATTTTTGATGAGCATGTTGATTTCAATCACCACTCATAGACTATAACTCATAAGATGCATATCATGAGCATTAATAGCCACCAGTTAACCCTCATGTGATGGCATATGATCACAACCATGGAGATCTTGGTTATAAAAACAATTTCCATGAGTATACCATGTCTTCTCATCATCCCCTTGGGGACCATCACACTTCCTATGTTCATTTTCCACCCTATGGAAGAGATGATTTCCATCATGAGCATCCTCCTTGTTAGGACCCTCCCCAGCATCATATCCCCCATAGTCATGATCATGGTGATGACTATGGTCATAGGCAACATCATCACCATCATGAACCCCCTCTTGGAGTTTGTTTCCATCCTGCTATCAACCATGCTTATGAGGATCTATATCAAAATCCTCTAACCCCTTGGGTGCATGTTATTCCTCCCCTTACTCTTATCCTTAAATTGCCTAAGTTTAATGGGATACAAGAATCCTGTCCCATGGAGCATAGCATGTCATTCATGATGGAATGTATGGATTGGTAATAGTATGAATGCATGATTTTGAATATCTTCATGAATTTTTTATGAGTTAAAGTAGTGGTCTAGTTTTAGAATCTACTGCCAGATTCCCTCTTTAATTTTTAACTCCTTAAAGATGACTTCCTCTAATATTTTGATATTTATAGACCATTTAACCTCAACATCTAGTCACTCACCTCTATGACATAGAACAATGGTGATTCAAACTTTGATTTCATACATAGATGGCATTTAGCTATTCACATGTGTAGAACTAGGTTATCAAATGACCTACTTTATGACATGTTCATGTGAACATTGAGGCAAGAGGTTCACCTTGAGGTCCTCAAGCATGAACCTATCTCTTATGATGAAGTTTTTAATGAGTGCATAAATATTTAAGTGTTTGATTTTCATGCAACATGTGACCCATCCCTTCCCAAAAGTCATCATCTTCATGTGATCACAACCATAATGCAACTGGTGATGGTATCATTGATTCTTCTCCTAAGAAGAAGGACAAGGAGGATAACCATGAGGTGAATGATTTGAGTAATAATTCATATAAAAATAAGGCTTATAAATTAAACATAAAAAAATAATGGATGGTGTTTCCTTATGACCCAACTAAGTTTTATAACTTCCATTGGATGAGGGGGAAAGATGATAAAAATTGTGGCCCAGTAGTTTGGTTTGCAATCCTTGCCTCCATCTTAGATATTTCCTCTTATGAAATAAAACTATAAATTAAATGTGTTAAAGGATCCTTTTCCTAACCATGATAAGGAGAAGAAGAAGAAAAAAAGAATAAATCAAAGGCTAAGGCCCCTCATTCTCCTTCTTACTCTTCTACCTCTTTTGACACCTCTTCCTAGACTGACCCATAAGGGAAAGCCAAGCACAAGAGTAGAAAGTTTATTATTGTTATTTACATAGCCTCTACTAGGTATGAATGATTTGTTAACATGTGCTCTAATTAGGCCACTAACCTTATTAGAGAGACTAGTGGTGCTAGACCTCTTATCTAATCCAAAGGGGTACGGAACCCAAAGTCATATTTGATTTTTGTCATAACATCCCTTTATAGGATAGATAGCATCCTTACTCCATCATATAGGATTTATAGGGGATATCAATTAGGATCTCCATTTATGACCTTCTTTGCCTTTGCCCTGACACATCCAAGTATCCTCACCCTCTCATTCTCTCTTTTGACCCCACCTCTTTGCCAAATGCTTTGATTCTAGCCAAGAGGGTTAGGTTCCCTCTCTATATCAAGACCTTCATTAATGACTATCATGTTAAGAGATGTATCATGGATGAAGGATCCATGTTGAATATCATGCCCTTACATTTATTAAATGAGTTTGGGATTAGTTAGAAGAAGCTCTCTAACTCTTGCCATAACTATGCCAGTTTCAATTATGACATGGTTATGTTGATGGGCAACATGAAGATCTAGGTCAATTTTGGCCCCAAGATAGAATAAATTTCTATGTGTTAGACCTTGATCTTTTATACAACATGATTATTGGCCATCTTTGGACTACCACCATATAATATATCACATCATCCACATTTTGCATGGTTCAGTTTATGCATGAAGATGAGTTTCACACCTTGGAGGATGACCCAAATCCTTGGGAATTTCTCTATGTAAAGAAAAATCCCTCAATCGAGGCTTTGGTTGTCTCTTCATGGATTTTTTTTGGACTCCCAGACACCCCCTGCTTCTGAATACCATTTTCTCAAGGATGAACATTGTGATCTAGCTAAGTATCAAGTAGTTTTCACTCCTTTAAAGTCCAACATGTGTTAGCTAACTCCCTCTTTCACTCCATCATGCCAAGCCAACTAATCTCTTTTTAGAGACCTCTTCTAAGATGTCTCCCCAAACATTGAGCTTCCTTTTTTCATTATACTTTTCCCATAAAAGTATTATCTCTCTTAATCAATCTCCTACTAAGGTCACTAGAGTCATTGAGCATGATCTTGAATGTTATTTCCATCCATCATATAACACTCAACTTGATCAATGAGATGAGAGCTTACAATAAGATCATGCTTTCACATCCTATGCATTACCATCCTCTTATTTTTTTGGGTTAGAGGTGTTATTCACTAATAATGAACTCACCGTCAACACTCTTATGTTTCAAGTCATGACTAGTGAACCTAAGGATATGGGTGTTCCATATCATTCCTCCCATCTTTTCCCTATTGTTTGGCCTCTTCATAGCTTGAGTAGTGTCCTATCTTAGGAGTAGGCCTCTAGTTAGGGAGAAGTGTTAGCCTGCCCTCAGGGGTAGGCCTAGGATTGGGCCTATGGTGTTTTGGTAAGCCTCATAAGTTTATTATAACACCCTTATAGGCACCCATTTAGTGGGTTTCCCCTCTCATGACATCCATCATCATACCTATGTAGGTCTCCCTTGCCATTTGGCTTGTGTAATTCTCCTTGGATGCACCTTGGGATATAAGTAGAGTCTTTTACTTTTTTTAGTTGTTCGAGTTACTACTCACTTATAGTTGAACCTCTACCAAATCCATCTCTCCTTTTTATAGTCCTTATAGGTGGTGTGGGTTAGTGGTTGTGGCTACTTGAGACTTGCTATATCCTTCCCTATCTAGTATTCATCTTGTATAATCCTCTTACCACCCTTCCTCACCTCTTATTATAGTTGGTATTGAGTTACTCTCTCACAATTATCCATTTTTCATTATCATTAACTCTACTAGCTAAGATACTTTTCATGGCTATAGCACCCTAACTCCTCCTCAAATCTACATTATAGATCAATGCGACCCTAGATTATTCATGTGCATGTGGGAATGAGAAAAACATGTTTAGATGATCTCAATAACTATTTTTCTCATCTCCCCCTATCATTTAGTTTTAGGCCCTTTCTAGGTTCCCTAGGCCTATTTTTGGCCTCTTCTAGTCTAGGCCACATATTTTGGGTAAATCTATGGCTTGTGCAAGTTAGGCTATGGGCTAGGCTCAAGGCTTGTTTTTGGATTTTTTGAGCCTTTATTTCACCTTGTTACTACTCCCAAAGCTCCCAAACCTTATTCTTAAAGGTTTTGGCCCATTCCAGATACAATAGTAGGGTCCATTTCTCTTTTTGAGGCATCCTTAGGAATGTTTTGGGACTATTATGGTCTCTTGTACCATTGGGTTCTCTATACTATTAGGTCTATGCACTCCTTGTTGAATGAACCTTATGGGGCCATTTTAGGTGTTTTACCCATTTCTACATTTTAGACTGTAAAACCTCCATCTTATAGGTTTTATCATGTTTTAAGCACATTTAAAGACTTCATTTTTTAATCTAAGGCCTCTTTGGGCCCACTCTAGCCTTTTTTTGGTTTTTGGGACCCCTTTTGAGTCCTTATTGACCTCCTAGGCCTGTTTCCCATCTCATGGGCACCCAAGGATATGAGTTACTTGTTGTGATTCTTTTAGTTAGTCATTTATCTACTTTTTTGTATCTAATTCATTTTAACTCCCTCCCTCCCTCTCTCTCTCTCTCTCTCTCTCTCTCTCTCTCTCTCTCTCTCTCTCTCTCTCTCTCTCTCTCTCTCTCTCTCTCTCTCTCTCTCTCTCTCTCTCTCTCTCTCTCTCCCTCTCTCTCTCTCCCTCTCTCTCTCTCTCGTTCATCATGGTTATAGGTAGGGTTTTGAGTTGGCTATGGTGGTTCAAGACTTACTCTATTTTTGATGACTGGTCTTTATCTTCTCTAAACTTACCCCCACTATCCCTTTGTTACCTCTCACCATGGCTGATGTTGGTCAAACACTATGATTTTGTCTTGGTTTCATTATTCATTTCCCTCATGCAATTTGATTACACCGCTTCACTTTGGGATCATATTTTTATAACTGTTAGTCTTGTATCTTTAACCCCCATTATGGTGCACCTCTTAGTGGTGATTCACACTGATGGTGATAGTCAGGGAAACCTGGGATTAGTAGTTATGTCTTGGGTTATCAATTATTAATGGGTCCATGAGCTTGTTGTGATTGGTTTCTTCCTTGTTAGTGAGATGAATAATTCCATCAAGTATCATGCAATCATTAGCACCTTAATTGATGCTCATGAGTTAGACACATGTTATGTGTAGTTATTTTTTGACTCATTATTAGCCATGTCTCAAATCACTAGTGTTTAGGCCATCCTTAGTTGAGTTTCTCCCCCTCTTTGAGGTAGTGTAAAATTTTCTCTCTTTCTTCAAGGATGTCCAGTTCACCCATATCCATCACAAGGAGAACACTAGGGGTGATACCCTAGTGAATGTCATTCTAGATAGTATGATTTTATTTGATATCACTTGTGTCCCTTATTTATAGGAGATAGATCTATATTTAAATCTAGATATAGAGTTGAATTTTGGATTATGTAGCATTTATACTCTCACCCATGGATTGTGCCATCGACTTCTTTCACCACCATCCTTATTTGATAAATACAGGTAATGTTTCTTTTTATCTTTTCAATTCTTTCTTTCCTTTGATTTTTTATGGCTTATAAGTACTACACAACTCTCCTTATTCATTCAAACACTAACTAATTATACCTTGGGGTCATATGTAATTGTACTTCCCATGACCTTACTCCTTCCTATGATTACACATTGATTCACATGTAGACTACCAACCTTGGTTATCCTAATTTGATACATCCAATACCTTCTTAGACCTCTCTTACATCATATTCTTACCCCCCATACATCCCTATTCCATATTGGCCATTTTTTAACATAAAATAGGCCTTGTAGAGACCCCTCAGGGCCTTTTTAGGATCCTATTGACCAAATCAGGACCTTGTTTGACCCAAGCCATGACTTGTGTGAAAGAAAATTATATCATAGGCCATATTTTTCATTTACCAAAGCTATATTATAGGCAATGGCCTAGGTAGAACATGTATATAAGTGCCAATATGAAGCCAAATAGTCAAAAATGGCTAGTTTTAGGTCATTTGGGAGATTGGGGGTTGGGATATATGCCTCTTTCTCATTCATTTGAGCCTCTTATATTCTCATTCCAAATTTTATCCTAATTATTTTTCCCTCTCTTAACTCTCATTCCTTCCTTAATCGCTCTTGATTCATTCTTGATAGTCTTGAGCTTGATTGGTGATAGAGGATCCCATATGTTGTTACACACTTGCTTAGAAACTCTATTGTTGTTCTTAGTTGTTCTAGATTCCTTGTGGCTTGTTCCCAAGCTTATAAATTTGGAATTTCACATAATTTTTTCACTTTTTTGGAGATCTTATACCATTTTAAGTTCTCACTTCACCTCCTCCTTTACTCTTGGCTTTTGGTTTGGACTTCACCTTGCACATAGCTTGATCTTCCTCCTACATTGCTTCCTATCTTGGATTCCTAGTTGGTAAAACATATGCACTTCATATTTGAGATTTATTTGAGGTAAATTTTTATGAAAAGTGAAAATACATTATTTTGTGTAGTATATATGCTAAGGTTTAAATTGTTTTAGTGAAATAGTTATTTTGTTCATTGCTTAGAGTAGTTTCTAAAGTTTCTTGCATTTGTATATGAGTAAAGATTACTTTAATTTATTGAAATATTCCTTTATTTCATATAGTTAATCTCTTTTTAAACATACAATAATATAAATATACATGCTTAAGACAAACTAGAAAACATTCTTAAACACACACACACACACTCTCTCTCTTGCTAAAACTAGAACATTGAATTGTTCGAAAATAATAGTATTAGTTTGGAAATATAGCTCAAATATATAATAGGCACACTCTTGAACCCTTTATTTAAAATGTATTCATTTCTTAAAATAGATTTCATTTGGCCTCAAAGTGCCTTAGCTTATAGATTTACATTTTAGTTGTTATCTCTCTCCATTTAGTATTGTTGTTCTCGCTTTATTTATGCAATCAGTAGTCTAGTATTAGATGCTTGTTATACTATCGTTAGAACCATTAGAGTAGCTTACATACTTTTTGTGTCTAATCATTCTATCCCCAACCTAGTTTTTAAGTCTATCTATAGCTTGGTGTAAGTCAGTAAATCAAATAGCCACTATAGACCTCTTATAGCCCATAAAACCTTTCAGCCTTTTATCCTCTTAGTGGTTTATTTTATCACCCTACCAAACACTAGTGGTTTAATTCATATTCTTGGAACTACACTAAAACTTGACTAACTCTAATTTTGGATTCTTATCTCATATAATATCTAGGACTCATCCATCACTTTCTAGGGCATTAGCCAAGGCATTAATAACTTTTTCATTTTTTGAGAAGACGTTACTATGATTGTATCTTGTAACACCTTCTCAAATATGGGTAAAATATAGACACTCAATTTTGGCCACAACTTTGTTCCAACTATAATTCAGATTAATTTCTACCAAATAGTGCAAATTAAGCATAAGAATCACTAAATATCCCAATTTCATCCACACATCAGACATTAATGCTTAGAATAAAGTTGAGGCATCCTTTTTTTCGGTATTATCCTATACACAATAATAACCTCTCAATATTTATCTCCAATCAAATTATGACCTATAAAATTGATAATTTGTCCTTTGAACCCATTAAGCAGGGCACTTAAATAATTCTTAAAGTGAAAAAATGCTAAGAAAAATGAATTAACTAAGCAAATCAATTTAAATGATTAAGTGAAATTTCCATGTGCAATTAGTAAAAAAATAAAAAATGAAATTCTAATAAAATTTAGGTCATGATGATGTCATCATCCTCAAAGTTAATAAATTGAAAATATCTTCTTTAAATCCTTAAATTCAAAAATTGAGATCCATGCTTAATAAATGGGATATTTATACCAAATATTAATTGCTTGTCCCCTCCTTAACTCAACTAGGGTTAAATTAAACTTAACAACACTTAGGTTATAATAGTTTGAAAGGATATAAATATAATATCCAATACCATTCTAAAAAAAAACTCAAACCAAAGTTATAATGTTCAATTATTGAGAGAGAAAAGCATTCTTGTAATGTTATAATGCACAAATATTGATAGACTGCTACATATTACCAAATCCAAGCCAAACATTAACAAGGTGACAAGTATAGATAATGCAAGGATAACCATTGTTAAAGAATCTTTGATCACATGATTGATCACATTCTTACATGGCCAACATGCAACTCTTGCTCAGAAGAAAGCTAAAGAAAACTTGTTTTGTCTTTCATTGTGAGTTAATTGCACTATTCTCTTGATCCTTGAGTGTCTAGGATTGAGGTTTTAGATTTATTAGTGTGTTTTTATTGGTTTTTATCATACCAAAACTTGACTAACTCCCCTCTTGAATTATTGTCTCATAAATAGATTTTGAAAATGGACAAAAAGTGGATAATCGGTTATGTGACCCCATAACTTCTTCAAAAAAATGATTTTTTTGAATGTGTGTATAACCAGGCCTAGTTTTTGACCATATAAATTATTTTAAACATGTATAAATGAAAATAAAATTTCATAAACATGTATATTCACATATATTTGACATATATAGTGGCCAAAAAAAAGGTATAGCTATAAATCAACATAGTTTAAAACCTTAAAATAGTCAAAAAATTATAAAAATCATATATTTAGAAAAAGGAGAGTGTGTTCATCATCATGGTAATAATTTTTTAATTTATTTTTATTTAAATTCATAGTGAATTAGGAGATTAAATTTGAATTTTTTTATTTTATATCAAAACTCTCAAACTTGACTATGTGTTGACAAGTCCAAGCCTTTGGCTAGGGAATCAAATCCATTTCCAAGTCAAAAGGCTTGGTTTTTTGAATTAAAATTTCAATAAAATGTATGTTCTATAACATGTACATGTTATAATTCATACATATTGTATGCATTCCTATTAATTTACACTCAAAAACAAAAAAATTAAAGGTCATATTTACTAAAATAAATGTTAAGTATAAGTTTATTATACTTTAAATTTATTTTAGTAAATATAATAAATTAAGGTCACTCTAAATCTGGTAGAGTTTTTCTCATATTTACATGCCTTACAATGTATAATATAGTTTTTTAAAAAAATAATCTGGTTAGTACTTATGCATTTTCAGGGTTTCAATATTAAACTTAGGGATTTTAAGGCATAATAGTTTTAATTGATGTCCAATTTGGGTAAAACATATAGTCATTGTAAAGGTTTTTATGCCTTACAAATTGATTTCTATAATTTATAAGAGTCATAAGTTTGTAAAATTAAGGTTTACAAACCACTCACATTGAATTCAATCCAAATTGGTGTGATTAGAGAAATATAGGTCACGTTAATGACTTGAACACATCAAATAACCACTTTATATTAACTTCACTTGCTCATCATCCCTACCTCATCCCTAATCACTTCCTCTTCATCCCTCATCATCCTTAATCACTCCTTTTCCCTCCTCATCCCTAATCACTCCCTCATTGACTTCACTATCCTTATTCATCTCAAATCACTCCCTTATCATCTGTAATCACTCCTCCATTAACCATCACCATCCCTCATCATCCTTAATCACTCCCTCTTCCCCTCATAATCCTTAATAAATCTTTCCTCATCCTTGATCATCCCTAATCACATCATCTTCATCCTTTATCATCCCTAATCATTCCTTCCTCATTCTTACTCATCCATAATCACTCCCTCATTGACCTTAATTATCCATCATAATATTTAATCACTCCCTTATCATCCTTAATCACTCATTCATTGACCATCACCATCCCTAACCATCCCTAATCACTACCTCATCATCCCTAATTAGTCTCTCCTCTTTCATCACCATCCTTAATCACTCCCTCATTTATCATCACCATCCCTCATCACTCTATCATTGACCCTCACCATCCCTCATCATATGATGTAAGTAGGCATGTTTTAGGTCTACTCATCTAGGTCTTTTAGGTCTCCTTAAGGATTTTTAGTCTTCTTTGCTTGTTTCATGACACATATTTAACTCCATAGAATAAAATTATTTTATTTTAATTTTAATTTTGCTACTCACTCAATAAATAATGTTTATTCTTTTAAAGTATGCCACCTTTTCATGACACAACAAACAAGATCTTCTCTCAAGAATTTTAGCTTTCTTATAAATATTAACCTTTATTTGGTATTTTATTTACTATAATTCAGCCCCATTTGATTAATATTGTATTCTTGAACACCTATTCAAACCTAATTTCACTTCTTTACCATCTTATTGACAATCTCTATCAAAGCATTGATCCATGCCCATAACAACTTAATTCTTGCAAACAACATAAAGTTATGGCATATCAAACCTTATTCATTAGGTATGTCACCCTTTATATAAAATATTTCCCTCAATATTGACTCCTATTATCCCAAATATTATTATTGTATTTGATTTGATGATATATAAGCTAGCACATAAGCTAGTTTTATTCTTTGTACTTAATTCTCACCAAAATGCAACAAAATGGGCTTTCTAGCCCTCTCACTTAGTTTTAATTTGTTATTTAAGGGTTTATGGATCCAAAATAATATTAAAGGTCATAAAAATTATTTAATTAATTCATTTTTTAATTACATATGATAATGAAAACATTCTACAGTCTGCTACAACTTTGATTTTTAGGAGACTTTAAAAGACTACACCTTTAGCCCTATTGTAGGCCTATTTGAGGTCTGTTTAAAAAATATACTCATGATTATCTTATAAGGACTTTAAATTTATAACACTTGGATAATTTTAAAAAAAATCCTTATATACCTAACTATAAAATTTCAAAGGTTTTCTATGGTTCGTTATAAAGATATATGAGTTTTTTATTACTCAACACTAGTTAAGGGATTACACAGTCCTCCACAAACCTAAGAGTAATAAACTAGAAAATATTGAGTTTTAATGACTAAAAAAAGATATATTTTGGTTTATTAATACCTAAAAAGGTTTTTTTTACCTTTTAAATTATCCTTAAGCCTTCATAATCATAAAAGTACGTGAAAAGGTCCTTTTCTCAAATTATACTGACAAAATCCTAGTTTTCAGACCTCCCACTTTCTCAAACACTTATATAAACTGATATGACATAATTTGAATATTTTTTCAACTTTAAAAATATCTCCTCACATCCCTTTACCTCTTTCAATCACTCTTTCAGGTTTGAATAATCTTTAAATAAAAATAAAGTACCTTCTTATCTAGACTATGACATTAAGGGTTCTGAGATAGACTTCTATAGCTCTTGGGAACACTATAACAACACAAAATAAGAACATAAAGTAATAATAAAATGTTATAATGTGTACCATGAGGTTTAAATTAATAAAAAATAATCAATAAATCATTCTTTTTCTTTATTCACAATGTCAAAACCTATATTATAGTTTTGTAAACCCTATAGAGCATCATCCACTCTACACCAAACCTATAGACCTTTTTCCCACCTCTCCTTCATTCTTATCTTTATTATTAGTTTATTTATTAATTTTATCCTTATCATATCTTAAATTTTGTATAAAATTGGTCTTTTTTTTTCATGCACCTTAAGTCTCTCAACAACCTATGACTTATCCAAAACATGCTTTTTTATCTTCCACCTATGTTGGATGCTTCTAGATAGGTTTTAAGATATATTTATGTTAATTTTAAGGTTAAAATACATTTAAAACATATGGATAGACCTTAATAAACCTTACCATGGAGAGAGTGTGTATCCATATGCCTGAGCCAGAATAAATAAGCAAGAAAGAGAGAAAAGGGTGGGATGAAATTATATATATATATATATATATATATATATATATATATATATATATATATATATATATATAGACATCTAATAATCCCAATCATAAATTTGAAAACCCAAATTTATGCCTACATATATAGGGACAATTGGAGACTATTTTATAATTTGAATTCTAACCCCATAGTTTAATTCTCATTTCTCTATATGTGACTAAGAGTATGTCCATAGTATATTATATTTCTAGAGAGATATATAGGTAATCACCAATCTAGTAGAGTGTGTTCCAATCTAGTTGCTAATAAATTGGATTCCCAACCTAACTATTAGACTATACCCAACCATATATATATATATATAAATTTATCTATGAAGGTAATGAAGGTCATATGCCTTAATCTAGTGTGTCTAAGAGGGACTCCTTAGAGCTAACCCAAGAGATATCAAGGGAGTAAGCCATAACTATCAAGGGAAGTTTTTATTGCTAATTATAACTTTAAATTGATCCTATATTAAGTCATAGCTATCAAAGGAATATTTATTTTTAATAGATATATATTTTATTACCCTACTTACTTACTTATGCCCTACCCAATAATGCAATGGAAAATTATTTCCTGATATATAGCTTCAATATATTCCTACCTGATTTCCCCTTATAGAATAAATTCTTAGCTATAAAGGATACTTACTTCCTGATCTATATATTTCATATATTCTTTCCATTCCTAATTATTTATTTCCTTCTTGATCTATAGACTACATGTAGTCATTTTTTCAGTTTTGGTGTCTTATGGATTACTTGTTGGAATTAATAGGTCTCTAGGCTTTTCAAAATTGAAGTTTACAAACCAATCACTTTAAATTCAATAAAAATTGGTGTGATTAAGGAAAAATAGGTCATGTTAATGACCTACACACATAAAATTACCACTTTGTGTTAATTTCACTTGCACATCATCCCTAATCACTCCCTCTTTGACCTTCACCATCCCTAATCATCTCTAATCACTCCATTATCATCCATAATCACTATATTAACCACCACTAACCCTAATCATCCCTAATCACTCCCTCCTCATCCCTCATAATCTCTAATCACTCTATCTTCATACATAATCACTCCCTAATTATCCTTAATCAATCTATTATTTAACCTCACTATACCTCATCTTCCATAATGACTCCCTAATAAACCTAAATCATCCCTACTCATTCCCTCTTTGTCCTTCCCCATCTTTAATATTTGATCCATATCTTGATTAGATAAAATATTTGAGCCATATCTTGATCTTGAGTATGCCTTGTAATAAATACTTAGGTCATATATTTATCTTGAATATTCCCTACCTAACTTATTGCACTTGAGTATACCTTACCTACCCATCCTTCTTACCCTACCTACTTTAATATGAGTTGCTGATAAAATACCTGAGCCATATATTGATCTTGAATACTCATCTAATCTTGACCATATATATCTTACTTTACCATATAATTTATACTTGATACCTAATTGAATATTTGATTAAATACCCAAGCCATATATTTAAAGAAAAGGTGGAATTATAACATATATAGAGAAAGGAATGATTAATGATGATCAACACAAGTAAAAAGACATTATACCCACCATAAAGGTATAGAATAGAGTGATTAGGGATGAGGAGGGATGAGAAAATAATGATAAAGGATGATGAGGGAAGATGAGGGAGTGATTAGTGAGTGTGTTTAGGGATAATGAGGGTTGATGAAGGTGTGATTAGGGAATATGAGGATCGATAAGTGATTTAATATGGATGATGAAGTATGATAAGGTTTGATGAGGGAGTGATTAAGGATAATGAGGGATAATTATGGAGTTTTTAGGGATAATGAGGAGTAATGAGGGATTAAATTCAATGACATATAGATAAAATGTGAAGCCATCTATGGGTTGGGATTGTAATTATTATATGTAAAAATTATAATTTAAATATGTAAGTAATACAATTTCATCCCACCCTTTGTGAAATTTCTTACCTATTTGTTCTAGTCTATGGCTTTGGATACACACTCTCTCCATAATCTAGGTGTGGATCACCATATATATCTACAAATCCCACCAAATAATTAGATAATATATTTGATTTCATTATTTACGTGAAAGAGGATGAGTGAAAGAATAAATTATTTGGGCCTTATTTTAGTGATTAAAATTTGGAATTATAATCTAATCCAATTGGGCATAAGTAGGAAGACACTACACCAACCATAAAGGTATTGGAGAGATTTATTAGAGATGAAGAGAGATGAGGAGGGATTGAGTAGGGATGATGAGGGACAATGAGGTAGTAATTAAGGATAATTAGGTATGGTGAGGGTTAATGAGGGGGTGATGAGAGATGATGAGGGAGTGATTAGGGATGATGAGGTATGGTGAGGGCCAATTAGGGAGTGATTATGGATTATGAGGGACAAGGAGGTAGTGATTAGGGATTATGAGGGAAAAGGAGGGAGTGATTAGGGATGATGAGGGATGATGAATGAGTGATTATATATTATTAGGGATGGTGAGGCTCAATGAGGGAGTGATTATGGATGATAAGGGAGTGATGAGGGATGGTGATTTTTAATGAGGGAGTGATTAGAGATTGTAAGGGTCAATGATGGAGTGATGAGGGATGGTGAGGGTCAATGGGGGATTGATTAGGGATGATGAGGTATGATTAAAGAGTGATTAAGGATTATTAGGGATGAGGAGGGAGTGATTAGGGATGATGAGGGATTTTAATGATCAATTAAGGATTGATTAGGGATAGTGAAGGTCAATGAAGGAGTGATTATGGATTAAGAAGGATGAGGAGGGAATGATTATGGATGATGAGGGATGATGAGATAGTTATTAGGTATGAGTTAAAGATGATAATAAATTTAAATTAACACAAAGTGGTCATCTAGTGTGTGTAGGTCATTAATATGGCATACGTTTCCCCAATCATACCAATTTGGCTTGAATTCAAAGTGAGTGATTTTTAAACTTTAATTTTTATAAACATGTGACTCCTATAAATGTTATAAATCAATCTAAAAGGCACAAAAACCTAAAAAATGATTATGTTTACACAATTTGGACATCAATTATAAAATTTATGCCCTAAAATCCCTAAGTTCAATATTGAAACCTTGAAAAACCTAAGTATTAATCAGATTAAATTTTAAAAAAACTATATTCCACATCATAAGGCATGTGACTATTAGACCAACTCTATTAGATGTAGAGTGACCCTAATTTATTATATTTATGAAAATAAATTTAAAGTATAAACTTATACTTAACATTTATTTTATAAAATATGACATTTAATTAAATATGACCTTATAAATATTTTTATGTTTTTGGGTGTAAATCAATAGGAACGTGTATGTATTCATGTTGATTTGTATCGAGAACACAAAAGAATATAGTTTTGTGATTTTTTGTGAAAATTCACTATAATGTGTATGCATTATAATGTGTATGTGTTATAATGTATACGTGTTTATGTCACTTTAAATATTTGTATCCTACATTTTTCACATTTTAAATACTTAAAAATCAAAATGTGTACATGTTATAACATGTACACATTATGGCTTGGTGATTTTGAACCTTAGTTCAAATAATGCATATGCATTATTCACATTAAGTGTATGCATAGTGTATATAAAAACTATGCATTATGGTAAATTTCCATGGAATTATCTCCATGCACTTACCTTTAAAACAAGTCTTTTGCAAGATAACTTGCATTACAATTTGTTTCAAAAAAAGCAAAGTGAAAACTAAATAAATAACTGTACTTGAAAACTAAGTAATCTATAATTATACTTATAAAATTATACTATATGATAATGTAAATAATACTAGAAATAAATTCAAAAGATAAATAAGAGTACCACTAACAATAATTGATAGTTTTTTGGTAATCATGAAAGAAGACACCATTAGTTGACTATCACAAGCTATAATTAGAAAATATTGGTGTCAAAATTTCCTTGAAAAATATTAATTGAGTTAAATACACTTTAATTTCACTTAAATAAAATTAAAAGTGTTCCCCACCACTTGGTAACTTATTCAAGTACTTAGATAATGAACTAGAGATATCTAGCAGTTCTAGCTATTTTTTAGAAAATCATTGGAAAGTGTGACCAAAAAACTAATTAAGGACATAAATAATTAACTAACATTCCAAAACACATAAAAAACCAAAATATATTAAGTCTAAAAAATATAATTCAAGTTACCATATTGGAATCATACTCAAAATTCCCCCCTTTGATGTAAAGTGGTGAGATTCCTATCATCTCTTTAAGTCTTATGTGAATCTTTATTAAATATATAAACCATATTCCTTGTGTAAAATATAATGTAGGGGATGTATATTTAGCTCTAGTATAGGATAATGTAATTTTTAGCATATTTGTTTAAAGACCAATAAACCAACCCTCTTCCTAATTTGAATTAATAACATGAAGTTGACTTCCTATCATCAAGAGTGTTGTAGAAAAGTTAGGCACAACTCATTACAACTAGGAACAAACACGAGGTTGTCTATTTTAACTCAAAATTTAACACTTGACTATGTTGGAATAAATTCACATAAGACATAAGACCTATTAACTCACCCAAATCACATCAAAAAAAGAATTAGGGCTTGCTTTGGGCTAGTTATGCCATGTCATAAGTCATCGCTTATAAGACTTGGTCAATTCAAGGAGGGTTTCAAGTAGATTTCTTTGTGCAAGCCTTTCATGGATTATGCATAGTTTTAAATAGGCACAAGCCTATTTTGGAGTGGTTATATAGTCTTAAGGGTGAAATCCTTTGTTTCATTAATCTTAACATCATTAAGGTGCTTTCAAGGGTCAAGGGATTGCTCTCACTTTAAGTGCTCATACTAAGCTCATACTCTAGCAATGGTAGGGACATTTGGTGCAGTCTCTCTATAATTATTTGATATGAAAGATATACCAAGATCATAATTTAACATAGGGATTCCATTAATAACATAAAATAGAAGCTTGTAAACAACATTTTTAACATAAATGAATGGAACTTACAACATTATAACCATTACACAATTCAATAGTAAAGCAAAAGACATTCAAACCAGAAACACTAAATTTTAATGTAACCATTATTCATTAATCAAAGTCCATATAAAATAGATTAAATACTTTTCTCAATCTATTTAACTACCTAAAGGCTTGTATAAAATCTTGGGCATATACAAATGGAGCCTTCATGGCATTTGAACTAGTCCTAATTCTAATGGCATCCATTACATAACATACAAAACCAATTCTCTAGAGCTTTGCTACATCAATTTAATGTCATATTTTTATTTTTGGTTTGATATATTTTTATATCTATATAATAATGCCTTTGCTAGAGTGGAATGAACATGTGAAGTGCCAAGCTAGAGCCTTGATTATTATTCCATGAGACCCATCACTTTGTGAGCTTCATGTTATAGTCACCACATATCACCCAACCTAAAAGATGCCTCAATAATCTTGGAAACGGTTAGCCACCTATCAGATGGTGCAAAGTAAGTACTAATTTCTTTAAATGATACCAAGATGCCAAAATATCAATCATCAAGCTAAGTGATCACCTCACGTCAATGTATTTGTCATATTGGTGTGAATATTATACTTACTAAAATAAGGGGCCCAACATTACTCCATAAAAAATTGATATTTCATCCTTGGATTAAGCTATCAAAGTCTTAGTCATGTAGAACTCAAGTATGCTCTCCTCAATTTCAGTGCTAAAGTCCTAAAATTCCTTGATGGCAAGGTTGATTTCCTCAGTGGTGTTATCTATTTTAGTGGAGGTAGCACTAAGTGTGAGCACATCAGTCTTATTCAATTCCTTCTTGAAGGCCTCTAGACTTGCCTTAGCCTTTGTCACACCCCCATCTAGGATTGATCCTTGATCAAAGGCCTTAGTTTTAAAGGCATGAAAGAGTTATTCTAAGTTATATTCTTGGTCCTTTATCTAAGTGATTAATGCATTTACCATCCCCATTATTTGCACACACACTAACATGTTCACAGAGTATACCCACACCATCATCTTATCTTTCTCCTCCTTTTAATTCTTGGGGCACATGTTTATGACTGATGCCTAGTTAGAGAATCTCAAGAAGATGACATCAACTACATTTATCCCCTCCTATAGATTTGTAAAGATGTCATCCACCTCTTTGAACTTAGCAACAAGATCCTTCTATAACATAACATAGGGATCTTCTTCTTTTTCTTTTTTTAACAACTATAGTTTCATCATAGAGATCATCTAATACACTATCACACATGTTTTTATCAACTTCATAGAGGTTTTAATTATCCACATCAACCAAAATGGATGGTTCGGACATCTTAATGTGCTCTCATAGCTATTGCAACTTGAAATTTGTGGCCTACACTTCATCTTTGGCTTATTTGTAGAGTTTCTTCCATTTTCTTTGCCCACCATCATTGATGATATTTTTATGTGTAGCTTCAATCACCATTATAATAAGTGCATTCCTAGACTAGATTGGGTTCAAGGCACATGGGTTTATGATTAGGGAATCATGCCCTTCCTTAGGTTCTTCTAGGCCCAAAATTGCCTTTTGAGGCACCTCAAAGTGTGGCTCATCCATATAGTGATCAAATATAAATGCAAGTTATTTGTGCATCTTAAATGTGGAAAACTCAGGGTAAATGAAGTCAAACATGTATAATTTTTCATTTTTACACCCCTTATACACTTTTTCTCTAATGGTTAATCCAGTGTCATCCTTCTTAATGATGGCCATCTTCATTTGCTTTTATTCCTCTTCACTAGTGCCACTATTTTCTTTGGTGTTTTCCTCAGAGGAATCATCTTCTTGTTACTTAAGGGGTTCTTCCTTAGAATTTTCCCCTTCATCTACTTCTTCCTCCTAGGGTTTATTCATGCTCACCTCCATGTTTATTCCCTTAGTGCCAATGTCTCCTTATTTATATTGGGGTTCCTCTTTAATCTCCTTTTGTTGTTCTAAGCATCTAGTATCACATTTATTTTATTCAAGTGACCCTTCACTACTTGGGCATGCCTATTGTGTATCTTGGTTTTCTTTCCTAATGGGGGTACTAGGCACCTTCTTAGATTTTTTAAAGGTTGGTCCTGTGCTTACATGAACCTTCTTTATCTTCTTCTCTTTCTTGGAATTTTATTGCTTGGTTTTATCTTCTTCAGATTCAACCTTTTCAATATCCACCTTAATTAGGCCCATTTCCATATAATCCCTCTTCTTATTCTCAAGCACTAGTGGCATTTCAATTTCTTTTTGTTATGGCCCATTTTCTTCCACAACCTTCTCTTCTCCTTTTCTATTCATAGAGTCTATTTGGAGGGTTCTTATCTAGGTGAGGATCATGTTGGCTTCTCTTCTTCTTTAAGCATGGAAATTATGTCACCTTGTAGGGCCTTCTAAACATCCTTGATGCTAAGCTCCTCCTCTTTTTCAACATGCATGATGTAGGTCTTTGTTCCCTCTTCTTATTTTGTCTCTTCATCCCATCCACATGTGAGGGTCTCTTCCTCCTCCACTTCCATTAGAGTTATTATATGGATTGAAATGGGTCCCTAAGACTTCTTATTTTTATTCTTCTTGTAAGAGGAAGCCATCTCTAGCATGAAGGTTACGAGCTTATTAGGAGCTGGAGGTGTAGCTTGTTCGTAAGAGGTAATCTGTAACTTGATATGCTCCTCGATCTCCTCAAGTGTCTCTCCTAATTTATTTTTGGTGGACTTATATTTAATTTTTGGTGATAAGGAGGGGGTGATCATCATATTTCTTAGGGTCAACACCCTTCTTCTATTACTTCATCTCATAGTATAGATTGAAGATGCACCTAGTTATAATTTCCCTCTGGATGGGATGGATGTTTGTTCAATCAAATTCATCCTCCTCATCCTTTGTGACATTTTATATGGGGAACACATATTGATGCCTCAACCTTATCCTTTCTTGTTCCATATCCTTCACTAGGATATCTATCTATTATGCATTAGGAATCCTCATTAGCACCACTATAAAATATTTAGAAAAAAAATGCATAAGGTAATTTGAGCTAGCTGAATAGGTTCCCATTTATGAGCACCAAGTGCACTACATAGAAGTGTTCCATAATTAAAAAGGTCACTAGTATTACCATGTGCTTTGGGATATATTTAAAGATGCACCATTCAATCTTGAATGCCTCTATATATCAATCACACCGCCCCTATACTCTTATCTTGTATTTTTTGGAGAAACTAGGTGGGAAGGTGAATTCTTGATACTTCAATGCTAAGAAGTTGTTGTATGGTGGGACCACCCATATATTGTCATCATCACCATTAGGAACACTAATATTATTCATCACTATCAGTATTATCGTGAACCCCCACCTAAATATCTCATTTGCCTAATGGATTTTTAGTGCATTTTTCATGATCTCTTTAGCAATAAATTTTGTGATATTAAACTTCTCCCCTTGTGCCATGTAGTGGGAAATGTAAAAATATGTCTTACTTATGTTGGAAAACCATCCAATAGGGCATATCTTATAGATCACAATACATGCCACTACCCTAATAATAGGGTCTTAAATGTCCCTGATTAGGAACATAAATCCTACTTTGTAGTAGCTCTAAGAGTTTTGTAACCATTTATACCTTTGCATCATCCTCCATCATTTGGTGGATGTTTATCCCTATTTTTAGGAGTATTTTGATCATGATAATGAGGCACATTGATATATGCATGCACATCCCTATGAAATAAAATCAATCACCATGGATGAAGGAGAGGAAGAATTATATTAATTCCTATAGCTTGCTAAAATTTGGTAGCTCATACAACTAGGTTATATTAGTTATCACCAACTTATCTCAGATGGAGATGTTGAATAGCACCATGTTCACCTTGGTCTTCATCCTTGTATCAACCATCAATTCTTATTTGAGCTCCTCTACATTTCTTAGTGTGCTATGGTTGTACTCCTTCAATTTTCATGTGTGCATGAAGGATACCCATGTGTCCCCCACTTTGACCTTAGGAGGAAACTAAATTTCTTTGTATGTAAGATTTGTGCTTGATTTTAGGTCTGCTTCTACAACACTAACACCTTAAACAAGATTCACCTCTTTTTGTATAGCTACTACTTTTAGCATCTATACATTCTTGGTATCCTTATGTGCCTATGGTGGACCCAAACTTAACCTAATTTTTACCATCTTAAATTGGATATTGTTAAAGCACAGTCTATTGATATTTTCTAAGCCTTTAATCTTGCTTTATCATTCCTCATAGTTGTGGGGTTTATGACTTCAACTTAGGATCTTGACCTTTGTTCACAATTAATGGTAGATTTGGTGTCACTCATAATTTCTATTATCTAGTTCTCTCACAATTATCTCTCCATAGGCCTCTTTTCCAATATTAAATAGAATGCAATATCTATTTATATTCCACTATTCTCACTTGGGGCCTATGGGTGCTTAACTTTTCACTTGGTATCATTTTCTATCTTCATATCTAGTTTAGCTTTGGTTTGGCTCTATGTTTAGGTTCAAATTTTCACAATGTTTTTAACCTAGTCTAGTGTGTCATTTGCCTCTTTATACCTTAATTTAATCTACCCCATTAATGACATGGTGACATATGGATTTATTGAAATCTACTAAACCCATGAAATCCATGAAAATTTGCCACCATGTTTGCATTTATTGTAGATATTTATGCCTCCACCATCACAATAATTAAATTATCTTAATGAATTATTTGGTGAAGTGATAGTTGATTAAAATGGTCACTTCCCACCAATCATTGGGTGGATGCTAGTTAACTTTATGATCTTCCTTCTGCACTTCATTCACCTTGGCACAAAATTTTCCCTTCTTATGGAAACTTGGGAAAAACACTTCATATGAATGTGATTCAACCTCCTCGATTCCATCTCTTCCAACTATGTTTCCTTTCAAACACACTTCTATTTATTGATCAATTTATTTGTGCTTTCATCTCTTTCTTTAGTTGTCCCCTATCCCATACAAATTCTTATGTTGGTCCTTTAATAGTTTATTTTATCTTCTTGATTTATTATACACGATCATCTTATGTGACTTTCCTTTGTCAACTTATCCTAAATCCTTCCAAGTTTGGCATACTCCATGTGCCCATAAACTTAGGTGTCTAGCCTCAGGTGCTTATAAAGCATCCATGCTTGAATTGCCTAGCTAGAGTTATGCATGTAATCACTATAATAGATCTTTTGTGGCCCTAAAATTACCATGCTATTTTACTCAACATAAAAAAACACAAACATAAGCAAAGATTCAACTTGCACCAAGTTTTATTCTAGTCAGCAGAACACAAACAAGTTGTGATCAGGAATTTAGTGTTTAATGGTGAAAAAACCATGTTATTTACCATAGGGCTTCAATATATTACCATTGAAATGCCTAGAGAGAATTTCACCTATCATCATACATAGCTTTCATGCACCAATCTCTAGTATGTTGTGGATGATATAGGGTCCCATCCACCTAATATATAGCTTGCCTAAGTTTTTGAATTACTTTGAGTCATATAGCAATACCAATTCTCCTCTAGTAATTACCTTGTGTTTTATATGTTTATCATGTCATAGCTTCTAGTGCACCTTCTCTACTTGCTAACTCCATATTTCTCAGGTGCATGTCTTATCCAAGCACTCCAAATTTTCTGAGAATGCACTTAATGACAGTTGGCCATCCAAATGACCAAGACATGCAATACAAAATAAGGGAACTGTGAATTCCATTGGTAATATTGGCTCTACATCAAATACTAGTTGCAATGGTGTAGCCTCATTTAGGTGCTTGTATGTAGTATGATAGGCCCACAACACTACTAACAAATATTCATCTTATTACTTGTGACCCATGTCACATATATTTATGAGGCATATTCCCAATATCTTACTGAGCTCTTAAATGGTGCCATTTACATTGGGATGATAATGTGTTATATTGTGGTTTACCACCATGTATTTAGTCAGTAAGATTTAAATGGTATCATTGATGAAGTGCATACCATGATTGCTAATGAAATTGAATGGGCACCCATAGTGACTGATGATGCTTTCCTAGATAAACCTTATATCTATGGAAATTATGTAATCTTTGGTTGGCACTACCTCAACCCACTTAGTGAAATAGTTTATGGCTATCAGAATGTATCATGTGCCTATTCACCTCGTAGTGGGAGTAATAGGCCCAAAAAAATCATGGTGCCTATGAAAGGCTAAGAATGAGAGACATTCCATCCTAGTGGTTGGGTTTTCATGTACATTGGTAGATGTCACATGCCTTAACATAATATTTCACATCCTAGAATAGCGTAGGCCACCACAAGCTTAATTATAGTACCTTGTGCACCATTGCATCTCCAACACAATGGCCTCCAAAATTCCCCTCGTATGACTATTAAAAAACTAAGTCATGATCATGCTCTAAGACACATCGATGTCGTATCTCATCATGGCTTAACTTATAAAGTTCCCTAGAAATATGTTGAAAGGGGGTAGCACAAACTATGAGTTACTTCTTCTCTTTGGTTGTGATAGTTTGGGGTGTAGACCTAGATGTTAAAAATGTGGTGATCTCTTCCAAGTCTTTTGAGATGCGCTATACCCTATACAATTGTGTGTCAATCATCTCATCTTCTATAGGTGTTACCTCATCACTAGAGTTAATATGGGATAAATGGTCTAGGCTTGAGTTTTGTTTCCTAGTTTTGACTATAATAGAAAATTGGAACTCTTGAAATAAAACTATCCATTGACATATGCACCCATGGATAATGGGCTTGTTCACTAGGTACTTAAGCACCTCATGATCAGTGAAAAAGATGAAGTGGGTTACCAAAAAATACTACCAGAACTTATGTAAGGTGTAGACTATGGTAAGCACCTTGCACTCATTTGTATTATAGTTATGTTATAACATGGCCAATTTTCTACTTGAAAAAGAAATGGAATGATCCATTTTTCCTTTGCTTGGTTATTTCTAGAATGACACCAATTGTAGTACTAAATGCATCGACATGGATGTGGAATGGAGTCATCTAGTTGGGAAATTATAGTACTAGTGGGCTTGTTATTTTAATCTTTAGGGTATAAAATGCATATTCCTAAGTTATGCCCCAATATAATGGGCAATCCTTTTGAAAAATCTCTTCTAACAACACTAAAATCTTGGCATAGTTCTTTATGAACTTCCTATAGTATCCATAATGGCCAATAAATGTGTGAATGTCTTTCTACATTGATGGGGTATGGATCTAAAGGATGATGGTGATATTTTTTAGATCAATGAGAAAACCATCCTTGAAAATGATGTGCTTGATTAAAGTTCAAAATGGTATCATGAAGACACACTTTTTGATGTTCAAAGAGATCTACAACTATTTTCACCTCTCAAACATTAGGTGAAATTTATTGTAATGATCCTTCATCAACCCATACATACTCTAATCATCTAATGAAACTTGGAGTAACTTGTGAATGAATTCCTTAAATGTATTGATCACCACTTAGGAGAATATGGTTGGCACATTCTTAAGTCTAAAGGGCATCACATTGTATGTGAAATAACCCCATTCTATCATAATGGTCATTTTGGGATTGTCCTCCTCCTCAATTTAGAGTTGATGGTATCCTAAGAACCTATTAATGAAAGTGTATATTTTATAGCCTACAACACCATCCAAAACTTCATTGGTGAATGGGGTTTTAAAGGGGTTAGTTACACAAGAGGTGTTCAAAAATATATTGTAAATGCAAATTTGGATGTACTCATCCTTTTTTATAATAATAACCATGGGGTTAACCCATTCAAACTCTTGCATAGGGTATATTATGCCTATGTCTATCATACCATCAATCTCTATTTTGACCTTGTCATAAATATTGGGTTTCATATAATAAGGTCACTTCTTGATAGGTTTCACACCATTGACTAGCTTGATGCTCATCTTTTCAAGGGATGGGTGTGTGCCCTTCATGTATCTATAGTTCCTAGGTAAAAAGTCTTAGAATTACTTTAGGAGGTCCACAATCCATGCTAGCTTTGCATCAAACCAATACATGCCCAAAATATTAATCTTTTATTCCCCTTTTGATTTGATATCTACCTTTGTGGTTTTTAGTGGTGCATAATAGGGCTCATTCTTATCTTGATGTGAATCCTCAAATTGTCTACTACCCTCAATTGTTTTTATGAGATGGTGGGTAGGGTATTATTCCTCTATATAATTATCTTCAAATTGGTGTACTAGCTTCCTTTTGCCTATCAAAAATGTCTAATTACACACCTTCCATGTTTCATCATCCTCATCACTAGGGTCATTATTAAAGGTTTTCTCTTCAAAAAAAATTAGGATTACCAAACCCTTTTCACCAAACATGTCTTTAAGTCATTCTTCTAGTATTTTAGTGTCCTCAAACATTAATTTGGTTCAATCAATTCAAGTTTTTATGAAAAAAGGAGGTGTGGATAAACTAATACTTAAGTACATCCCAATTGGTTATCTCATTGCACATCTCATTGATAACATACCATGCATGCATGCATGTATTTAAGGTTCTATATAATGCATGCACCCATAGATTCATTGGGGCATTTTCACCATAAAAAGTCCAAGTTTATTCACAAAGGAGTACATGCACTATGGGGTCAGAGTTGTCAGAGAAGGCTAAAATGTCAAGGTCCTTGTTGCTCTTCCCAAATATAGTGAAAATCACTACCTTCACATATTATCAAGTTGACAATCCAAGCCTTTATATTAACCAACAATGAGTGGAAGTGCTCTTAAATTTATGCACTAATGCCCCCATCCTATCCACTTATTTTGGGATGCATGATTTGAGGTCTCAAACATAGTCTTCGATTAGATTACTCCCTATGTATCTTGGGAGTGATAAAATTTTTCCCTTAATAAGTTGAAACTATCTCTTTCCCTTATTTTTAGTGCAAGGGATCCACCTTTTAGAAGAATTATTAATTTAGACCTAACCTATCTTCACTAGTTTTGGTGCCTTTTCATGCACCAAATGACATCTTCGACTTATGGTCTATAATGCTTTCTTGACCAATCAATCATAGGTAACATTGGTAGCATCTAAGGCTGATTTCCCATCTTCCTAAGAAATCAATCCTTGATCATTAGGGTTTAATGTCTAATCACCTTACACCATGATGTTATATATGTGGTTGATCTCATCTTCAAGGTTTACACTCTCTACATAAGGGGATCCTTGGTATTGTGATAGGGATATAACTACCCTCTCCTTTTCATTTTTAAAATTCATGTATCACTTCTTGAAATGCATATATGTGTTATTTATATGTCACCATGGCCTTCTTAAAAGTGCTAAGTAGTTATCTTGTTCGGCTAACTTGATCACTTCAAAGTAGTGCAGAATTTGGCTAGATTTTGGCTTGCATTCTCTAAGAGTAAGTTCTTTAATAGGGGCAATATCCCCTTTATTTTTAAGAGGTTCAAGATCTCTATTGATTATTGTATCTTAACCTCTTAGCTATCCTACTTCTTTTTAGAGGTAATAGCTTGCACTTCTGTGTCTTGCACTAACTAGAGCTATCCTTATAAGATGTAGATTATGCTCATGGAGTATTGTAATACATATTTTTGGTACATTGGGTCTAGGTAAGGCATATATTTGGTTTTAATCCATGTTACATGGATAATGTGACCCTTATCACCATATTCTATGCATAATTTAAGTATTGGTGTAACTAGTGATTGAGTGGTGAATCAACTACAACTAGTTTCATGTACTTTGACTATCTCGATGTGGATTGGTTGCACCTTTAGGGCCAACTTCTCCATTTTTGGCTCATGCGTCATCCTTGTGCCTTTGTTTATGCCACTTCTACCTTGGTTTAACTCTTTGTATATGCCAAGGCATTCTTAGACCTTATGGGATCCTTAACAATACCCACATGTGGGATGTGTAGAGTAGTTGTGTTGATATTTTTGTATGGAACCACACTTATAACATGAGTATGGTGGGAACCTTCTACCACCATGTCCTCCACCTTACCCTCTGACACCTCATTGCATCTAAAATCTTACACTCTATTGACTATAACTTTCATTTCTTGGTTAGATTTCCCTCTAACTACTATAGTGGCCTACCTTGCACATCTTTCCATGTTATCATGCATCTCATAAATTATCATGTAATCAAATAGGGTATGGGTATAGAAATCACACAACCAATAATATATGGGTGTGTTAACTTAAATGGTGTGTTGTAATAAAGGGTAGTTACACACATCATGATCCTCTTGATAAACTTCACAACTTACAAGCAATGTGAAAACATTCCTTTGTAGGTAGTTATTCTTATTATGGCCTTCTACTTCACAATCTATGCACAATAATTCACTTTAAGCATCTTGTGATGAGATAGAGGTAAAAATTTGGAATTGGGAAGCTATGGATGCAATATGTGCCTCCATAAATGGACTAATCCTATTATCTAAACTTATCACTACCTTGGATTTGAGTGTAGCTTCAAGTGCTTCACAAGGATTGATAAAAGTTTTCATGGAAATCACTCTTCGATGTGGCACTAATAACCCTCCAATGAGTCAATGTGCATGATAAGAAGGGTGGAAGTCATATGGTATTTTTTAAAGGAGAGTATTGAACCTTGCATCATACAAGAACACACTTTTTAAGAGTCAATATGTTATCTCTTTCATCATGGTGATGCTCCATTGTTCAAATTATGGAATGTCAAACTCCTTTAGGAATTCATCCTTTAGAGTGTCATAATCAATTATAGCTTAATAAGGGTTAAATTTCCTATACTAGGTATGGGTGCAATCAATCAAAGTGGTCATGAACTGGGTTGCATTACACTCTGATTGGGTTATTCCTTGTGCATGCCAATGTACTTCAAAATTTATCACATGCTTTGTGACATTTTCCACACTATGATACTCTAGAAAGTGCATGTCCATTTCAAAATAGATTTGTTGTGGGGGGAAGATAGGATATAAAGTGCTTGTCCCCCTAGTGTCTATCTTGGTGGTGGTCCTCTGATGCCTTTAGCCATTAGGTTAGGCATTGATCCCATCATTAATATTAGTTTTATTTATGTTTAAGGAACTATACTACTCACTTATAGAACTTAACCACTTCTTATGGGTTATTGTCCACTTTATGATGCTAACATCAGTTGAGTTAGTATGCTTACACTCAAATACTATTGTGGCAAGCTAGTGCCTACTAGTATAAAGGTAGTTACACTCACATCCTCATAAGGAATAATTTATTTAATCACAAAATTACACTCTAAGTCTATAAATCATCTAAAATATATGTCAATAATAGGGTCAATTATCACTCTTGTGATTTCTTCAAGTGGGGGATCAAGTGCGTGAGCATACACTATAGGTTTAAAGTGGGTAGGCACATTAAGTACATATTAAATCACCAAGTCTTGTAGAAACCTAGTGGATTCCACACATATTAAATATTGAGATTGATCCATCACTTCATCATATCTCTCCTCATCATGCTATTGTATCTCTCAACACTTCTAGGTTTCATATCTTCCATCAGCTTATGTCATCTCTTATTATAGGTCTAGATTTTGATCTCTCAAGTGTCAATATACATTTCCCCTTGTATTGTGCCTCACCTACACATCCCATTTTACCCATCTATACTGATCATACATAAAAGGACTTTAACATTCCATCCCCAAAGTCTCAAAGCTATAATCCACCATTAGATTTTTGAGCTCTACATCAAATTCTTTTATAAATGTACCTCTAGATTCATGTAAAAATTGATACTATACTTATTTAGGGCATGATTATTTTGAAAATACAAACTCAAGCATGTAATTATTCAACACTCCTTTCCACCATTTGTCTACTACTCTAGTCCAAGTGGCATCTAGGGTCTCAATCCTCTCTAGGTTCTCATTCATCCACTCATAGCACTATCCATAACTTCTTTTTTAGTGAGTTAAATATGTATCCAACCATCTATACGTGTGTTTAGGCAAATCATAGAAAAATAACTCATATAGAGCATAATATAGGTTATGTTAAACCCACTTTCTTGGATTCTATCCTTTATAAGTTGGATGCTTCAACACAAATCTATCTTCCACTTGTAACCAGTGTTCAATGTTTTCAAGGGAGAGTCGATACATTTTTATTCTACATCATTATAATAATAAAATTCAACATGGGTACTCATAATGAAACCAAAAAGTTGTAAAAAATTTAGGTGCTTCAGGGTATGTCTAAGTCAGTTTTGGTCTCATTACAACCAAGCATAAACATGGGGTTGTCTTTTTGCACTCAACATTTAACACTCAACTATGCCAACATTAATTCACATAAGGCACATGCATTATGTTCTCACCTGAAGCACTATAGATAAAGAATCAGGAATCATGTTGGGCTACTTGTACCATGGTGTAAGTCATGGCTTATGTGGCTTGGTTAATTCAAGGAGGGTTTCAAGTAGATTCCTTAGCACAAGCCTTTCATAGACTATGCATAGTGGTTGGTAGCCACAAGCCTATTTTGGGGTGGTTCTATAGTATTAAAGTAATAAGCCTTTTTTTTCACTAAGCATAGCATCATTTAGGCACTTTGAAGGGTCAAGGGACTGCTCTCACTTTAAGTGCTCATACTAGGTTCATTCTCTAGCAAGGGTAGGGACATTTGGCACAAGATCTCTCTACACTTAGTTGATATATAAGATATATTAACATCTTCATTTAACATAGGGAAACCATTAATAATATAAACCAAAATATTAAAAACAAAATTCTTAATGTAAATGTATTAAAATTACAACATTATAACCATTATGCAATTCAATAGTAAATCAAAAGGCATTCAAACTAGAAATACTATGTTTTACTGCAACCATTCTTCATTAATTAAAGTCCATATAAAATAGAGTTCATAACATTAAAAATAGATTAAATACTTATCTCAAGCTACTTAAATACCTAGATGCTCATATCCAAGCTTGGGAATATACAAACGGAGCCTTCATGGCATCTAAGTTATTCCTAAGTCTAATGGCAGCCATTACATAACATATATAACCAATTTTCTAGAGCTTCGCTACATCAATTTCATGTCAATTTTTGTGTGTTGGTTTGATATATATATATATATATATATATATATATATATATATATATATATATATATATATATATATATAAACACCTCTACTAAGGTGGAGGGTACATGTGAATTGTTGAGCTGGAGCCTTGATGATCATTCTATTAGCTTCATCACCTTGTGAGCTTTGTGCTACAGTCACCACATATTGACCAACCTAGAAGACACCTTAGGAATCCTAGAAATGGTTATCCATCTTATATTTGGTGTGAGATAAACATTTATTCTTCTATCTAGAACCAAGATGTAAAAATATCAATCATCAATCCAAGTGATTGACTCACATCGATGTGTTTGTCATGCTGGTGTGAATCTCATACTTATCAAAATAAGGGGCATAATAAAGAGATCCTACCCAATATGAATATGTGTATCTAATAAGACACAAATACATTTATAGTATTAAATTATTAACATTATTATAATTACCTCTTATATATCTAAACATTCTCTTTACTACTTTCAAATGCTTGAGTTATTGTTTGCCCATAAATCTAGAAACTAGTCTAGCTTTTAGCTTGTCAACTATACCATCACTTTTGACTTTAGTCTTGTAGAACCAATTTGTATCAATGTAATATTTATTAAAATTATATTTAACTAAATTCCATTTATCATTCCTCTCAATTTAATCCATCTCTAATTTTTTAGCATCAACCCATTCTTTTTTTACTAGCTTTTGCATAACTTCTAGGTTCCTTAGTCATTGATGATAATTCAAAAATAGTATCTTCATAATAATCATCATAAAATAATTTAAATTTATGATGTTTTATCCTTTTTATACTCTTTTCATAATTATGATCCAATATTTTATTGGTTAGATGAGGATTCAACCAATGCTTGTTCTTGTTTGGTGTTGATGTAGATGGATAAGTAGTCTCTTACAAAGAGTTAGAAATGTTTCTTGATGAACCAGAAACTTTTGTAGGACTTTGTATTTCCTAAAAATAAAATTTAATAATCTCCCCCCTTAAATTATTAATTATATAGATACATGATCATAATTAGGATACACCTCATTTTTTAAAAATTATAATTCTTAAAAATAATGGTTCGTTTACTAACATAATTATAAAACTTGTATGCCTTATTTTCATCACTATAACTTGTGAAAATATGATAAACAGTCTTTGGATATATTTTTTTCACCTTTTCATCTATAATATGTATAAAATATAAATAACCAAATACCTTTATATGAGAAACAATTGGTTTTTTTGCCAAACCAATCTTTATAGGGTGTCTTATCTTTGATTGTCATTGTAGGACTTATGTTAATGATGTAGACAAATATTTTTACTACTTGAGTCCAAAAATGAATTTTCAAGTGCTTATTCTCCAACATATTCCTTGATAAATCCATGACGGATCTATTATTTCTCTTAGAAACACCATCTTTTTGTGGTGTGTAAGGAGTTGATAACTACTATTTCATTCCATGTGAAACACAAAACTCTTCATTAGAACAAAATTCACCTCCTCTTTTTATTCTTAAGGACTTGATGGATTTTCCACATTTATTTTCATCCAAAGATTTTAAATTTTTAAAATATTAAAAATCGCCACTCTTTTCTTTGAAAAAATAAATCCACATAAACCTTGAAGCCTCATTTATGAAGGAATTGAACTATAAATTCTTACCAATAATTCTAGAATACATTAGTCAACATAAATATGAATGAACCAGCTCTAAAGGTGTGCTTTCTCTCAATCTTATGATAGGGAAGGACATCCTATGATGTTTCCCAATAATACATGAATTTCATGTATCATCCTTATTTAATTTTATCTTAGGAAGACCTCTTACCATACAATTTGTATCAAGATTATGTAAGCTCTTAAAATTGATATGACCATATATTGAATACCAATACATGTTAACATCCTCAACACTAGATAAAAAAAAATTTACTTCAGAATATTAATATTTAATGGAAACATCTTATTCCTTTCTATAAGGTATTTTACAATCAATCTATTTATATATTTCTTATCAAAAATAAAACAAACACCATCTACAAAAAGTAGTTTCAAACATTTTTTTTTCTAATTGGCCAACACTAATTATATTATGACTTAGATTTGGATAAAATTAAAAATATTTAATTTCAAACTTACCTTGAATTATGGTGATTTGCATATTTCCTTTTCCTTCAACTTGGATGGACTTTCCATCTCCTAATTTCCCTTGGATTTTATAAGAGTCATCTAACTTCATGAAACCATCTTTTTTACTTGTCATATGATTTGAAAAAGCCTGGATCAAAAAACCAATAATTATTTTATTATTATATTCCCATACTTAATGTGAGACAATAATTTTAACTTTATTTAAAATCACTTTTCCCATCTTTAAAATCTTTATTTTCTCTTTCTTGATTTGCTTAATTTTTAGTTGTTAGTATCCTACAAATTTTTTATCATTTATCTTATTTTTTGTAGTAATAACAAGTAAAGAATTTATTTCTCTTCCCTATGAAGTTTGATTTAGTTTTTTACTTTGAATTTAATTTTTTATAACTCCCTTGATTCATATTTTTATTTTTATCTTTGGTATTTGAAACCTTTGTCTTGGTTTCAAGTTCTTATTCTTGATCTCTTCTGTATAGTCTCATCTTATCCTCATGAGACAAGAGAGAACCCATTAATTCATCAAAACTTATAGTGTTAATATATTTAAACTATTCAAGAGTGATAATGATATGCATCCATGTTTATATTAAATATATCAAAATATTTCTTACTATAACATTATCTTTTATATTTTCTCTGTAAACCCTCATTATATATACTAAATCTTTTACCCTTATGCAATAATCTCCAACTTCTTTAGAATATGACATTCTTAAATTATCAAAATTCATTTTAAAGGTTTAGAATTTTTCTTATCTTACCTTAATATATCCTTTATATAAATTCTCCAACATATTCCATGCCTCATATAAATTCTTGCATCTTACAAATCTTAGATAAATTGTTGGGTCTATGGCACTTTGAATATAGAAGAAAGCTTGTGCATCTCCCTTTTCTTCATTCTTTTTTGTTATTTTATGATCTTGTGTCAAGGTGATTCAATATTTTGGTGGTGTTTACCCATGGATAAAATTATTTCAAACTCTTTTCTACACAATAACTATTTCCAATTGATTTATCTAATACTCAAAGTTGTGACCTTTAAAAACATGAATATTCATGTAAGTAGAATTCACTAAAGCCATTGTATTTTCTAAAAATGGTATGAAAACCCTTTAAAACATTTATTAAACATGGATATAATACCAAATGAATGTTTTAAATTATTTTATGGAGTTAAATCATCTTTTTTCTCTCTAAATTTGAAGTTATGTATCAACAAAATTGTTACAAAATTACTAGTTATCAAACTAGTTTTGTTGTGAGTGAAATTATTAATCAAAAAGTGTACTAAATAGCTTAAAACTTTAAAATACATGATTTAAAATATAAATTAAGATATACCTAACATAAATTTTATTTAATACTCCACCCTTCTATTGTGTGCAACTTTATTAAATAAAGTGTAAAACAAGCCTTTTACAAGATAACTTGCATGATAAGTTATTTCAAGCAAAGTATAAATTAAAAATTAAATAAATAAATTTAATTTAAAACTATTTAATATATAATTATACTTACAAAATTATAATCTAATACAACTTAAATAATACTACAGATAAATTCAAGAGACAAGTAAGAGTACCACTAACTAATAGCTTTTTGGTCATCATGCAAAAAATACTATCATTTGACTAAAACAAGTTAGAATTAGAAACATTTGACATCTTAAATTCCATTAAAAATATTAATTTACTTAAATACACTTTAATTTCACTTATAGAAAACTAAAAGTGTTCCCCACCATTTGGGAACTCATTCAAGTACTGAGACAGTAAACTAGAGTTAACTAACATTTCTGACTAAGTTTTTAAAAATCATTGGAAAGTGTCTAAAAGTGACCAAACAACTAATTAAGGTCATAAATAAATTTAAATAACCTTCCAAAACACCTAAAAAATAAAATATATTAATTTTAAAAGTACAACTCAAGTTCCCATATTGGCATCTTACTCAATAAAACATTGGACATAGAGAACTCAAAATTTAGATATGTTTTCAAACCCTCCATTTCCTAATTCACAATTTTCATTTGACACTCCTAGAAAAATTTATGGACCCAACCTTTAGAATCAAACACTATAAGTACCACAAAAAAACCAAAATTGGACAAAATAAAATTTTCAACCACCCTCCAATCAATGGTAATAACCATGGAGAGGAAACTAGCCATGGTTTAACTAAAAAAAAATTTACCTAAAACCACCAACATTGATTCCAAATAATCCCAATTCAAAAAAACCTAGAGTTCCTCAATTTCTTACCCAACCTGTACCTGAACCCAATAATAATTTGGTCCAATCGACATATACTAATGATATGATGACATACCTAACTTATTAAATGGAGGTAAATGAATTACTTCATTCAGAATAAATTATCCCAAACCCAAACATACCCATAATAAGAGAACCTCCTAAATAGGTCTTTTACATTGTAACTACCCTATATCCATTTAAAATTTTCTCCACTCCTAGACCAAGCACAACCACTAGTCAATGAGTGCCTAATAACCCTCCTTTTCTTTAGAGACTAAACCTCAAAAAATAACAATGTGAATATGAATTTTAATTTGTAGAACATCTCAAAATGTCTATGTTAATATCCCACTCTTTCACACCATAAAATATGTCCCCATTTTCACCAAGGTTATTCATAAACTATGCCTAAAGAAGCATGGTTGAAAGGGGAAGGATCACAAAATTGTCTAAGTAGTTAAACAGCTTGAAAACATTATGTTTGAAAATATAGTCCCACCTAAGTATGAAACATAGGAAACCATATAGTTGGATTACACATCTATGACACCCTTATTTACAATACATTTATATAATTATGGGTAACCATTAATATGACGACCAAAAAAACTATGCCAAAACTTTTCCTCAAAGGCCTTCACAAAAATCCCAACATTCTGAAAATGGTATATATATGAACAATTAAACATTAAGGAGTTATATAATACTTATTCATCACCATGAAATCACGAGATCTCCTAGTAAAATTTATGATATTATATAAAAAACCAACTTAAGGGGATACCTCCTCATCATAGGAAGACACTAGCTAGCTACAATTGATGAATTCATCAGTTGCATGTTAGGGAACATGTTGATATCAAATGATAACACCACAAGTATGGTTTTATACCCACTATCTCATCCATACTATGAATCAAAACAACCCTATTGGCTAAGAGATAAGGATAATGAGAAATATCCTTTCTAAACCATGATTATGATTGGATGCAACACACCCTTAAATGAGAAAGATGATGACACAATTATTTATAATATCTTGTAAAATACATATTAAATTTACCCACAAAAAAAACTATTATAATTCATACAATGTCCCCCTAGTAACATATTTATAGAATAATTATCCTTGAACCCTATAGGAGACATTTAAACTTTTCATCAACTATTACCACACCATTGTAGTCTCAACACTCTATTTGGTAACATTGATTCCATGTTTTTCTTGTCAAAATAAGTAAAAATTATATATATATGACCTCTTAATATCAACAACAAGTTTCACCTTCAATAAGAAACCCAACTAGTGACTATGATCCAAAGGCACAAAATTGCTCTGGCATGGGACTACCATGGTATGAGAGGTATACACTTGGACCTATGCAACCACTACATATACATAAATGAGGAATGTAAACCCATATAAAAAACAAACATGGATGAAACTTGTTATTAAAGACAATGAAATCAAAATTAAAAAAATTTCTAGATGTAGGATTTGTTTATCTTATCACTAATAGCCAATGGGTGTCACCCCTTATCATTATGCCAAAAAGGGGTGTAAAATGGTGTGTATTTTTGGATTATATGAAGCTTAATGTATCCAAAAGGGAATATAACTTTACTCTTCCTTTTATTTACCAAGTAATACACTCTAAAAAAATAAATACTTCCCCTTTCTATATGAGTTCACTGGATACAATCAGACCATAATAGCACCCGAGGACTAAGATAAGACCACATTTACATGTATTTAGGGTACCTGTGCATATTTCATACTCCCATTTAGGTTATGTGATGCTTGTTACACCTTTCAAATAGTTGTCTTGAGCATTTTTTAGACATTTCCCATGACTATGTAGATATTCTTATAGATTGCTTCATGGTCTACATGGATACATATGAAGAAGCCACCAAGAACCTAGAGAAAGTTCTTAAATTTTGTCAAGACAATTGGTTATCCTTAAGTCATGATAAATTTTACATGTTGATAACTTAAGGCATTGTATTAGAACAAGATACCTCACTAGCAAGGATAGAAGTAAACCCTACCAAAATAGATGTAATAAAAAACCTACCAACCCCATATAAAAAATGATGTTCAAAGTTCCTTAGGACATGTTGGATATTATAGGGTATTTATTAAAGACTTTATTAAAATAATAGAATCGATATTTGTTTTAATATCTAAAAATGTTATCTTTATATAGACTTATGCATATCAAAGAGAATTTTAAGACTTGAAATATCTATTAGTAACAACTCTAGTGTTGTGGGGCTCGAATTAGAAGTTACCTTTCCAAATACATATATATGTTTTTGGTACAACATTAGGAATATCTTGGGACAAAAATAAAGATATTTGAAATATGTTGTATACATTATAAGAAAAAATATTCATGGAGTAAATCTCAATCACATAATGATAAAAAATTTATTTCTTACAATAGTGTATTCCATCATTAAATTCAAACATAATATTATTATATGTAATTTTTTTTGTTTTGATCATGCTATAATTAGGTATTTAATTAATAAATCAAAAATTAGTGGTAGAATAAGTATATTTTTATTGGTACTACAAGAATTTACATTACTATTTTAGATAGATTAGATAAGGATAATGTAGTCATGTATTTTATATCAAGTCTAACAATTGAGGAACATATTATATTGATAGAAAACTCATTTATTGATGAACATAGTTTTGATTTTTATATTAACACTCATTGGTTTGTAGACATTGTTAACTATCTAGCTACATTAAAAATTTAACAACATTTCTCACTAAGAGAAATTCCACTTAGTGGAGAGATGCCTTCCATACTCATGGATCTCAAGATACTTATTTTACACTAGGATTAACTTAGTCATGTGATGGTATGTAAGGTAATATGGCATAGGTGAGATTCTCTGAGCATGTCATGATGAACCCTATGGGAGACATTTTGAAATAAAGAGGACTACCTCCAAGATCTTTACTACAAGATATTATTAGCCCACCTCACATATGGATGTTGTAACATAGACCCACTGGTGTAATATATGTCAACATTTAGGAAACCTGCATGTTCTAAGAAAAATCCTCTCTAAGCCCAATTGGTTTTTGATCTTTTTGGCAATTGGGGAATTGACTTTATTGGCCTAATATATCTAACAAACAACAAGGAATACATATTATTATGTATTTATTACCTTACCAAATGGGTTAAAGTAATAAAATTAAAACATTTAAGGGATTGAAAATAACACAATTCCTCTAAAAATACATCTTCACATGGTACAAAGTTCTAATGTAAATAGTTATAGATCAAGGATCACAATTCACATCTAATTTAGTTTCAGCCCTTATTCCAGAGTATGAAATTAGGTATAAAAAGTATAATTTTTACCATGTATATTCTAATGTCTAATTAGACATCATAAGTGTAGATATTAAAATCATATTTTTATAGTAATCTAGTCATTTACACTTAGAAAATATCCATCATGTTTGTACCTTTTAGTTATAGACCTACCCACTACAAAAAGGCTCATGTTCATTATCTATTTATGCCTAAAATTATTATCTCTTAATCAAACCATTGTTATTATAATGAGTATTCCTTATATACTATGCAAAAATATTTAAACTTGATTGTTAACGTTCACTACCAGTTTTTGACCTCTAACTACTTTCTAGCTTACTAAACACTTATGTCCCAGGTGAACACCTACATCAATGCAAGTGTCTAACTTTCGTACAAATTGTCCACTACCCAAAATTCATCTAATTTACAAATGAAACATATCCTAAATTTCATCTTAAGTTATTTATTATGATATATTTTCAAAAATGATTATTATATATACAACATCAACACTCATTCATTCTAAAACTAGAAAATACTTGAAATGCATAAGGCAACTTACCAAGAAACACTCAATCAAGAATTCAAATGAGTAAAATCTCCCTATTCATCCCTATTTCCATATCAATCATAGGATCAATATTCCCATAGGTTTGAAGCATTTAAAGAGCAATTATTGAGCCATATTTTCCAAGTTATAATCTAGGTCACTACATACCATTATCTATCAAATGTTGTATCTTGATACACACATAATATAATACATAGGGGGTAACTAAATAAGTATAAGTCCATCTTTTAATTATAATCCATTGATATAGGGTTTTTTAGGGTACCTTGACACCATGAGCCCACTAGCCCATTTTCCCACAGTCACTCCAAGGGTAAGGAAGCTAGGGTTTAATAATTTGATAAAAAGTGAAATCCTATGCATGAAATCTAAAGACATAATAATAAAGATGATAGAAAATCCATAAGGATCTAGTTCATTGCATTTATATCTAGTCATTATTTTATGCATGACATTTACATCATAGTTATATGTCTATGTCTATGTAACTCTCTAAATCTAATGTAAATATTTGAGGCTACAAAAAGAATATCCCTAGAATATGATGAATGTTCTAAGATCATATTACAATCCACTTCCAACCTATTATAGGTCAGACCTGCATGATCACAATAAACTAACTAATTGTTATTGTTCCCTATTTATTTTAATATTTATCAATATTTCTATTTTACTATTTTTAGCAATCTTAGTTGTTAACTTCATAATATTATTTATCTGAGTTTCTATTAATTAGCCTACTCATTAAGATAGTTAACCATCCTTTTGTAAAATATAATATAATACCCCTTAACCCTAGATACCCCCATCATATAAATTTTGGGTTAGACATTTTGTGAACCCGACCTTTGGTATCCAAACCCTAGATTAACCTAGGGTTTCCTATTTTATAATTTATAAACTAAAAGTATTTTAAAATTATATTTCCATTCACTTTTAAAGGAATTAATCATGGATGCATATATCATTTATTTCCTTTTTCAATATGTTATATTAACTCTTGTTCATTATGCTTCTTACATTGCCAAACCAATAAAAATATACTCAGAAGAAGTAATAAAATAGGGAAACATAAAGCCTCTTTTTACAATTATTCTTTTAATAATATGGAACTCATGCAACAAATTAGTATTTCACCCAATCATATTGGGCAATCCTGAAATACACATACTAGGATCTCATTTTTTAACCTTGTAAAATAATCAATTAGTTGTAAGGATATACTCAATGAGGCATTGTGTAAAACATAGGTACAAGGTGACATAAAAATTTACTCCTTTGTGGATATTATGCAAGATCTCATCCATAATGAAAACCTTATTGCCTTTGGTTAACAAAATTTTCCTTGAAAGGATAACATTAATAAGACTTACCTTTGTCAATACAAATTAATATTCATAAAAAAGGAAGTCTAAAGGAGCATATACAACAAATATCAATGGAATATAATTTTAAAAAATACTAAAATGATGCTATTGGTAAAAAATCACTTTTTGACTTATTACATAAGTCACCCCCATATAAGAGTATTATTTTGAGAACATTACATATGACAATTTTGCCAAGTAATGTAGAGCCACCATATGTGGCCTCTATTTTGCACTCTATCGAATGGACCAAACATAATATATCCATTAAAAATAAGGGTTTATCACACCAATATAATAATGAAATTATATTCCCTACATCTATTAACATACTTATTCATTCAAAAATTGATGAAAAAATTACAAAGGAACACATAAAACTGGCTAATATAGTATTATAGAAATATAATTAGTGCATCTCATCTAATGCACCTAAAAGAAAATTTTCAAAACTACTCAAGCCTCTAATTTATTTACTTAAAAATATTATACAGTATGGTCTCATGTCTTTCCTTCCCCCATAGAGGTTGATATGAGTTGACCTATACCAAAAGTATAAGATAATATTGCATATTATGACTATTAATAGGGCCCTAGGAATTTTACTAACCAAAGTTATTTATTAAAGTATAAAAGCAAAGATCTTATTGATAACCAATATCTTACATTTGATGATCCTCCAAAATATTCAATTCTAACCTGGTGATCACCACAATAATAACAAACCTTTACAAGATCATTCTCATATATATTTACAAGTACAAATGGTATATGGTACATATCCAAAACATCCACAACAAACATCTCACATTAAATAAATCAAAACTCATCCATGCCAACATGATATAATAATCACATTATTCATGGGTGGATATTATTTTTTCCATACCCATGTCTATTCTAACAAACAAAAATAAATTACAATGTAATATGTTCCCAACAAATTGTCTTTGATCTTAAAAACTTACAACATAAATCAAGTTGGAAATACTCCTTGGGAAACATCATAATACCAATTGTTTATGGTCCTAATGTAGTTCAAAAAATTATTTGGGTTATGCCACATAGGTCACAATATGTTTCATTATAGGAACCATATGGTTATACCAAATGGAAGAAAAAGTTGACTAAAATTACCAAGGTATCTCATTTTCTTAGGAGGGTAGATTGATCCATTTGCCACATGATGGTAACTATTCTTATAATTCACATATAAATAATGAGGAATAACATGCCATGCATATTTTTCACCTTTCCAAACATATTATAAACAATTCAAAGGATCCAACCTAAGGTTGAAAACATAAAATAGACCAAAAAAATCAATAATTGAAAAATCCAAAAACATTCAAAATTTTCAAAATTATCATAAATTTGCAACATGTTCCTAGTTGTAATATTTATTATACATAATTTTTTACTCCATTTTAGTATATATAATATCATTCATTTATAAATACATGTGTTTCATGCTTCATTTGATTGTGATATATGCATATCTAGGTACATGATATATGTTCAAACATAAGTTGGGATTACCCTTCACTCACATCCAAAATATATTGGGGGCATCTACTTATTTGATCATGATACACCTAGGTTACATTAGTCTATGATCACTTTCCATTATCATGTTTAAGCTTATATATACTTACGCATGCCTATATCCATGTTTATACCTTTCACAATGTAATTTATATGTTATGTGCTTAAGATTTTATAAACACATATTTTTAGGAGCTAGTATGTTATGTTCATGTTGGTTGCCTATTCTCATTTCTTGATATTATCTTGCATTTTATTACCTATTTTGATCATTTTAATATGCTCCATTTATTGTGTCCTCCATGCCTATTCTTGCCTATTTTGACATTTGACTAAGTCATGTCCCCTTTATTGTGAGGAATTTGAAACATTCCCTTGTATGAGGCCACCTTAGAATAATTCCTATTGTTATAATTATAAGTGATCTTGTGTGTGTGATTGATTACTTGTTAATCTTGTATTTTTGTTCTCTAAATGTTACCATGATCTAAATCATGCATATTATGACTTGATGTGATTACATAACTATGTGCCTAACTTATATATTTAACTAAACATGTTACCCATATATGTTACATGATACATAAATAGCTTACATAGTAATATTATCCTTTTGAGGTAAAGTAACTACCATATTATACTACCCCTCACCTCAAAATTGGGGTCATATTGGTGGGGGCATGTTATGGAAGCATGTTTTCCATATTTACACTAGTTCTCATATTTTGTATATTTAGTGGGGGCATGTCATAGAAACATGTACTCCACACTTTCAATAATTTTAGATTCATAAAACATAGTGTATGAATTAGATATACATTTATGGTAGCATTATATAGATTGATAGTGTTACTATACCCAAATTTTAGCTTGAGTCATATATGAGGTTCACATGCCATGCAAAAGGAACCTAAAATTACAAAATAAAATCAATCTCTAGATTTCAAATATTGTTATATAATATTATTATACCCAGGTTGGAATTTTATGGAATTTTATTGAACGAATCTACAATAGTGGTTTTTTCAATTTTGGAATATTTAGTTAATTAAATCACTAAATCTTACCAAGAATATGAGTTAGACTTGATTAAATCATCTAAATTTACAAAACTTATAGGTTGGATTTGATTAAATCATCCACCCTCACTAGATATATATTATGAGTTGATTATATTACTCACACTCACTAGTTCATGCATATATTTGGGTTGCATGATTGAGATGAATCAAGTTCAATGGATGTGTTAAAACTCACCTTTACATCAAGGTTTGGGGCATGGGTCCTCAAATCAATATATATATATATATATATATATATATATATGTATATATACATACATACTTTCATGTTCAATTTTTTCCTACTATCATATTCAATGCTTCATAATGAGGAGTCATTTCAAATAAAACTACCAAGAAACAAGATGGTTGCATCAACACACGGGTTCACTCCTAACCTTTCTCTTTCTATTTTCAAGCATTTAAAATTCTTTCAATTTTTGATTTCATACAATAAGTATATATTGTAACATCATATTAGTTTTAGGTTAGGCACTAGCAAAACACTCAAGTTGGATCACACAAAGACAATATATGTTGTACACACCTAAGTAGGCATTTATCTCCTTTAAATTATACATTTTATTACTAGATTAAATGGGGGAAAATATAGATTTTAAATTTCTAACTTATGTAGTAACCTAGTCTTATGCACTTAAAAAATATCCATTATGGTTGTACCATTTAGTTATAGACTTACCCATTATTGAAAAAATTGCATTCACTATTTATTTGTGCGTATATTGATTATATTGTATTCCAAACACTATTATTTTGATGATCAAGCATTCTATATTGTGAAAAACTATCTAATCTTTATTATTATCCTTCACTGCCTATTTTGGACCTGTAACTATTTTCTAGCTTCCTAGACACTTGGGTCTTAGGTGGACACCTATGGAAATGCAAGTGTCTAACTTTCCTAAAAAGTGTATAGAGCCCAAAATTCATCCAATTATCAAATTAAATGTATCCTAAAGGTTGGATTCAAGTGATTTAGTGAAATAGATTTTCAAAATGGATTGATATAGTAATTTTCTTTATGAGTTCCTAGTATTTGATAGGTGTTGAATAAATGAGGATTGATTATATATATATATATATATATATATATATATATATATTATCAATCCTCATTTATTAAACACTTATCAAATACTAGGGACTCATAAAGAAACTTACCAAGAAGCACTCAGTCAAAAATTCAAGTGAGAAAACCTACCTTATTCTTACTTGTTTCCATATAAATCATAAGAATATTATTCCTAAAGGTCTAAAGAATTTTAAGAGTAGTTCATGATCCATATTTTACAAATTACAAGATAGGTCATTGCATGTCATTTTTTATCACACGTTGCATCTTAATACACACACAAGACAAAATGTATGGGATAAGTACATATGTCTAAGGTCCTATTTGAAGTATTATCTATGTAGGCAATACCCATTGATATATGGATCATTGGGTCAACTTGAAACCATGATCCCACTAACCCATTTTTTTTATAGTCACTCCAAGGGTGAAGAATCTAGGGTTTGATCATTTGAAAAAGAGTAATAGCATGTGTACATAATCTAAAGACATCAAAAAAAGGTTATATAAAACCCATAAGGCTCTAGTTTCTCGACATTTATATATAATTAGTATTTCATATAGGATACCTATATCATAGTCAGATATAAGTGTCGACGTAACTATTTATATCTAATGCAAGTATCCAATGCCATAGAAATAATATCCTTATAATATGATGACTATTCCAAGATAATCTTATGGTCCACTTCCAATTTGTTTTTATGTTAGACTTGCATGAGAATAATAAACCAAGTAACATTATTCCCCTATTTATCATAATATCTATCAATAGTTGTATTTAATTTTTTTATAAATCTTAATTGTATAACTTTAAAATATTATTTATCTAAGTTTATATTAATTTGTATGATCATTAGGTTAGTTAACCATCCTTGTGTAAAATCTAATATAATACCACTTAACCCTAGGTACCCCCCCATTTTTCTAAAATTTGGTTAAATAGCAGGTAATTAGATAGCATTATTACAAAAATAATAGTTATGCACCCACTGGGATTAGGAAACACATTATCTGAAAGCTATATGGGCATGTATATCTACATGGAATACCACAATAGGATTTGTACCATACTAGCTTATCTATGGTAATAAATTTATTCTCCCCAAATAATTTGAACTTAAAACTTTAAGGACTACCCTAGAACTTGGCATAGACTACCCTATAAATTGGTGTAAAATTTTCAAAAGTATAGAAGAAGAGGATCATGAAACCAACTCCTTATATGAACTCTAAAGGAAAGCCTTTCAACACACAAAAATGGTTCAACAATAACAAAATAAGTGGCATGATCAGCTCATCAAAACATGGTAATTTCAACCATGAGATTGGGCTATACTTTGTGACTATAATTATAAGGACCAAAAAGGGAAACTACAAAATAGATGGATTGGTAATTATGAGATAGATAAAGTGTTAAAAAATGGAGAAGTAAAGCTACATAAAATTGAACTGATAATGTGTTCTCTATTATTCATGATCACCACCTTAATATGTATAAGAAACCACTCTTAAACATGATTTAATATGGAAAATAATTTAGGAAGAGGGACCTCACATGGACATGGAGCTATCCAAAATATTTATTGAGTATATTACCTCAAAAATCACCCCTCAAAGGGTCATGTTCAAGTACTATATGAACATTATAGCTCATCCTCTATTACCCTTAATAAGGGATGAACACCATTTCATAGATTTGACCATAAAACCAACTTGCTAGTTAGCTAATGGCTAAATAAAAATTCTTATTGAATTTTTATTTTCTATTCAATCAAAGTTTTCTTAAGCAAAATAACAATTTTGTTTTCTTTTCTTTGGCCACCAAACTATAGCCCTCCATGGGTTCTGTACAATTTCTAGGGGTTGTATTCAAGTATCTACAAGTTGTATCATTATTTTTATAGGTTGTTTTTAAGAAGATATGGGCTATATAGTAGTTTCTATAAGCTATCTTCAAGTAGTTATAGGTTGTATCATTATTTATATAGGTTATCTATAAGTAACTACAGGTTATATATTATTTTTTATTGGAAAAGGTAATAGTTACTACAATTTATAAGAAGATGATGCAGGTTGATAATATTTTATACATGATGAAGGTAAATATTATAGGTTATTATCAAAATATACAAGATGTATGGGTATAGTTTCTACAATTTTTATGTAGCTACTAAAATTTGTATATAGTTGATATAGGATAAGGAAAATACTAAAAGCAACATATATTTGATATGGGTTATTTTAAAAATGTTGTAGTTATCCTAAAAATTATTGTAGGTCTTAACTATAATAACCTATAGACTCTTAATAGTTCCTCCTAGCAACGACATACTACTACCTAACTTATCAATCATATAAGTAGAAAATTATAGTCATCAAAGAAAGATAAATAGAATTACTTGGCCCTTTTCATATTACTAAAATACCATTACCTATATCT